>JBDJHY010000102.1:4912681-4928059 GCA_039654485.1 Withania somnifera | reverse complement strand
AATCATAGGCATGTCTTTATTTTAGGAGGAGCATAAGATTGTACAGTGACTTCTATTCGTCAGACATGATTGTTGCTTCCCCTCTTGGCTTAATCACTGTAAGTTTGCTAATACACGGAACTATTTGATCCTCTTGTTCTTTGTTATTTTATGGTTTCTATATCTTTCATGAAATCCTTGATTCTCTCATATGTTTGGCATATACAGGTTACCTTTTCCATAATACAGAAACGAAAAGAAGTTCTCTAAAGTCAAAGCCATACGTTTTAAGTAATAAAGGGAACTTGTAAATTGTCACCTCTTGACTGAATTTTTTTTTTGTTGAGGGACTTCTTGCATACTTCTATAAACTCAGAACTTTGTTCTTCTCATTTCTATACCATGTTTCAGTATATCAACAGATTTGCTCAAAGCTTGTTCTCTTAATCCTAATGCTATGCAGCTATTATGTGATGTACGGAAATCGTTAAAAGTTAAGTTGTAACTAAGTTTTTATTGATTTTCTTCCTACAGAAAATTGGGGAGGCAGAGTTATATAAGGATAAAAATGTTGATTATCTATCTTCTATAGAGGTAATTTTTGTTGGAATTTTTATATTAGCTTGGAAAGTTGTGGGATGTATTTTTATCCCTTTTCAGAAACGCTCATGACCTTCTTATCAACGAACGATATAATTACCACTTGAGCAGATTCTAATTGTTGATCACGCAGATGTCATATTGATGCAGGTACTTTGATAGTTCATCTGTACCCCTTTGATTGATTTGGTGCATGTCTACACTTTACTATCTTCTATTCACATTTTTTGTACTCGCAGAATTGGTCACACGTGAATACAACTGTTGAACAATTAAATCGGATACCTTCTGAGCAGCATGGAACAGATATTATGCGCATCAGGCAGTGGTATGCTTGCACACTGATCTTCTATTTTCTTTATTGCTAGCTTCTGTTATCCACCCCATTTTTGAAAAAACCACAGATTCAAGTAAAACATCACACGACCACACAAATTGGATAAATATGAAGGCGAAAATAAGAACATATTGAACTTCTTTGAAATGACTGATAAAAAAGGGCAGCTGGTGCAAGAAGTTATAATTCAGAATCCATAAACTTTAAATTGTGACTCCCTCAAAAATGACTCATGCATTTTGCTAATTTTTGGTTTTGTGAATGTGGCCTGTAGGTATTTAGATGGTCAAGCACCATTCTATCGGCAATCAATAATCTTATCTTCTCATATAAATCCAGGTAAGTTCTCAACTTTTGTGTGTTGTGCAGGCTGTGAAGATATATGGTAAATACATAATTTTAAAAATCTGGTGTCATTCTTGATACTCGTCTTTTTAATCGGGGCTAAGAGCTATAGTTTTGTGTCCTATGCAGACATCAATGGGTTATTCAACCATCATTGCCTCAACCATGAAGGAAAGGTCTGTCCTTTTGCTATTGCATAGAAATAAAGGCCCTCTTTTCTCTGGTGACAACGATGGGAAACTTTTGAATATTAATAACTCTATCAGCATTACTAATACACCCTATGTTGCACTACTCTTATACACCCTACCAAACAACCCCTAGTATTTTTTTCTTATAATTAAAAAAATAAAATAAAGGGTAGCCCGGTGCAGTAAGCTACCGCTATACGTTGGGTTTGGGGAAGGGCCTGACTTCAAAGGTCTATTGTACGCAATCTTACCTTATATCTTGTTTGTTTCCAAAGCTCGAACACGTGACCTCTTGGTCACATGGTTTATTAGTTACTCCAAGACTCCCCTTTCCTTTTTTTTTTTTCGATAACTGTGTTATTTTTATTGGAGTTTCGAGGACCACTGTCTGACAACTCAAAACTCGACCGAGAATGGATCTACCCCTCTATTATTTACTCTTAAATATTGGGCTTGTCGCCAGGTTCGAACTAGTGAAGTATGTCTAAACCACACCATGTTACTCTCTTATCGCTAGACCGAAGCCTTTGGGCACTTTGAAGCTGTAATTCAGTTAGTTTTTTCCTTTATTTAATGGAAAACATCCTCCACTTGACTTTTCTATTCTTCTTTCCACTAGCATTCTTCTTATGGAGATGCTATATGTGCCTAAACTTGTGCAAAATGATGAATAAATTTTCATTATTCAATATTTTTTAATAGTGGAAGATGAAATTTTTTATGTGAGCTTAATTTAATATGTTGTTATTACTTTATTTGAGTTCTGAAGGGTTGCATACATCACCTTAATAAAAAGGGAAAAGGGTCAAATTTACCCCTCTACTTTCAAAAATTAGTTAAATTTGCCCTTAAACATATTTTCTGATCAAATATAGCCCTGCAGTCATACTTTCAGGCCAAATATACCCTTGGTGTCATCAAAATTTTCACATGTACCCTTCCTTGGATGAAAATATCTAAATTGAGCTAAATTACTCATTTTTTTAACTAATGAAAACAATTTAACAAAACAAAAAAAAATATGAGAAACCTTCAAAGAAAAAAAAAATTATGAAAATAATAAATTTTCATTATCTAGTAATGAAAGATTATATGAATAACTTAATAAAATCATAATTATATAGACTTTAAAAAACCTACGGCATGTTACTTGGTCTATAACAAGGGGTTGATGGATCTATAGATCCACAAACAAACATTGTCGAGTTTTTAACTCCGAATATATTTCATAGGTTATAATATATAGCATAAGATATATAAGTACTCCACTATTTTATATTATTTGGTTTCTATTGATTTAATAGTTTCTAACAAAGTTTTAATAAGATATATTTTACTAAAGTAACATCAATAATGATGCTTTGAATTTATGAATTTGATTACTATTATATTATGTAATTATTTAATACTAAGGATAGTGTAAGAAGAAAATACTAAAAACTTTCTTAATTTATAAACTGGACAAATAAAATCAATTATTTTTTTTTGACTTAATTTGAAATTTTTCATTCACCGAAGGGTACATGTGAAAACTTTGAAGACACCGAGGATATATTTTGCCCGAAAGTATGACTGTAGGGGTATATTTAACCAGAAAATATGATTAAGGGCAAATTTAACCAATTTTTGAAAATAGAGGGGTAAATTTGGCCCATTTCCCTAATAAAAATAACAATAATTGGATGTCCACTAGTCCTGCACATTACTTGAAATTCCTAGTGCTCCTGCTCTTCGAGAATTCAACATAAAGTAAGAAGTTGTTAGAAATATCCTCTGGACTGTCCTAAAAAATTAATATGAAATTCTAGTGTGTAATGCTTAGAAATAGATATTTCGCTTATCTAAGTACTCTATTTTCAGGTCAAATTGGCGATGGAGTATAAAGGTGTTTTACCAAAGGTGGTACTTCAAATACGGCAGGTGAGTAATAAAAGTATGGTCTTATAATTTATAATATAGTATGAACCAGCCAATTTAGAGTGTAAGAATTTCATTTTATCAGAAGGAATACATCTAATTCTGTGTGTAGCTGGATCACTTTTTGATTATGTTGATATTATGGCCATCTCATCTACTTATCTTTATTTTTAGTCTTAAACACTATTTCTTCCCTGTAGTCCAATTCATTTACTTATCCAAACACGTGGATATACTGTTTGATAATGGATGATGGTGAGACATGAACCTAGAATCTGTGCCTACTCCAATAGGATGTTCAAACTGTGTTCCCTGTGGAAGTCAAGATGACACTTTCATTGAAAACCAACTAGCCCTACACCGTCATTCAATGGTGTCATAAGATCCGTCTCTACTTGTCTAACTCAATCCTGATAAAAGCAAGAAATCTCAAAACAATGTTTCAAATCCTTCCTTTGTTTCTTCTGAAAATGGTCAAGTTAAATCCATTTGGAAGCCGTCACACAGTCCATAGGGGAAAAATTTCATATCTGTTACAGCTAATATTTGGATGCATAGGTGAATTTTAATACAAATGTGTGAGGTATCGTAATGGCTTACCAAAAGTTGGCTCTTTTAAAGGTCAGCCCGGTGCACTAAAACTCTTGCTATGTGCAAGGTACCGGGAATGCCGGACCCAAAGGGCCTATTTTTCGCAGTCTTACCTTGAAATTTTGCAAGAGGCTGTTGTTTCGATGGCTTGAACCAATGACCTTTTTGTCACATGGCAACAACTTTACCGCTTACTCCAAGGCTCCCCGTTAAAAGCTGGCTCTTTTTACCATGTAAGAGTTTTGTCACCACCCAACTGAATAACTTGACCAGTTAAGGAAGGACTACTTTTGTTTATTTGAATTTTTTCTTATCAGTTTTGCAGTAAAGTTGTTAAAGTTCCTGTATGTATCCTTTTGTATTATTTGAATTTTGTCTATATCACTATTGTATCCTCCATGTATTATTAAGTTTGAATCTTGTCTGGCTTCTGTTTTATTTTTTTAATGGGAAAAGAATACAAATATACCCCTGAAGTTTGCGATTTAGAACGGATATACCTCTCCTTAAAAACGTGGTGCATATATACTCCTCTGATACTTGGTGCATATTTACCCTTTTTGTTAACATACTTATATTTACTGTATTTAAAAAAACAAAATTCTAACTGGTATTTAAATCTGAAAATGTAATGTGACTTTAAAAAATTATTTTACCCATATTTTTACCCCTCCCGACCCATTCCAAATGAAAAAAAAAGAAGTCAAATCTCTCTTCTACCGAAGTCATAAAATAGGTTTGGGTCAGGTCTGAATAAAAGAGGAATTGGGTTTTTTAGTTGAGTCTGGGGTGTGTGTGTGTGTGTGTGGTTGTAAAGAAATTGGTAAGGTAATTTTTTAAAGTCGAAAAGGGCCAATATGCACCATTTGTTAAATGGTGAGGATATATATGCATCATTTGTCAAACAGCGAGGTTACATATGACCTCTTTTTAACGAGGGGTATATCCGTTCTAAATTGCAAAGTAGAGGGGTATATTTTTCCCTTTTTAATTGCGGACGAGAATTTGATTAATCATGTTCCTGTGGAATTACTATAGATTCCTTCTCCTCTTATGGTTTCTTGCTGTTTCTCAAACTTGCAGATTTATGAGAGGTTTGATGCAAATACTTCAGAAGATGCTGATGATGCTCGGTTTGATTATTTCACAAAAAAGGTATGTTATTCTTCTGCGTTATTGATCATTTCTCTTTATGATGACCCGACTCACACAATTGTGGTGATATCTTTCCAGAAGTTCAGACGAAGAGCTTGCTCCTACTTCACCTTTAACAAGATGGAATGTATTTCCCAGACAATTAAAAATGCTTAAAGAATCAAACCTCTTTACCTTATGAAGAGGAGTTTGAAATGATATCCTCCCTACTGGGCTTCATGGCCTGCTTCACTTTCTTCACTAATCGGATAATCAGTGATCTGAATAATAAGACATTCCATTATCGAAACTAAACAGTTCTACATTGTATGATCACATTTCCTCGAGTTAATGTTGGTACAGTTTCTCAGTGTCTGATCCATCTAAGTCTCCATTATTTCTGCTGTTATAGAGCAGCCAAATGATTCATCTTTTTAGGCTCTAGTTTTCTTAGATCCAAGTCTTCTTTCTTCAGTATTCGTCATTTACTCATAAGTTAGGGAATAGTACATTTCTTCATTCTATTTTCTCAAAAAAAAAAAATAAAATAAAAAATAACCACGCCCTTCTACACGTGTACCCCTAATTTTTAAAGTCAGTGTCGTCATCAAATCAGTTGGTCTTACAATTGAGCTGTATTATTGATGTATCGTCAAGTCCACTCTGATCAAGTTTCTTATTCCAGGTGTTCCCCAAGATAAAGGATTCCACTCAGGTTTGTTTGTCTGAGCTCGTGAAAAAAATTCATTCTTTCTAACTGTTCAGCAGCATGAGATATGGTCTTTCCTTCACTCTTTTCGTGTTCTGCAGGGTGGTGTGATGCTATTTATTAGCTCTTACTTTGAGTTTATCCGAGTAAGGAACTTTTTGAAGTCACAAGAGGCATCCCTTTGTCTATTGGGAGAGTGAGTAACATCTTGTGTTCAGATTGCATTATATTTCTGTTTTGATCCAAGTGGTCTAGTTTTTTTTATATAAGTATGCTGTTCTGGTTTAAGGTTCAATTGTTTGCTTCTGTTTCTAGGTACACTGAGCAGAGTGACATATATCGTGCACGAGTGTGGTTTTTTGATGGAAAGAAGAAAATCATGCTTTACACTGAAAGAGCTCACTTCTATCATCGATACAAGGTTCTCTCTTGAAGGCTATTCATGCTCCCTTACTTTCTCTACTATTTTCCCTACTTATAGGAATTATCTGGCATTGGTCTTGGATCTTGTTGATTGCTTTTAGTCTATACCTTGTATATCTGATTCTGCAGAGAACTTTGTAGATAGTACTGGGTACTGTAACTGGGAATTTTAATTAACAACATACCCAATGGGGTCTGGGGAGGGTAGAGGGCACGCAGTTCGTAATGCTTTCCTTAGAGGTGAGGTAGAGAGACTGTTTCTGATGGACCCTTGGCTCAAGATAAAAACAGTCTAGAAAAATATATAATACATGAACCAGGAACAATGGGAAATAAAAGCAATAAATAATAGCAGAAGTAAGACTACTACAAACAAGCTACCCGAAATAAATAACCCTCCCCAAGGCGCCAGCAATGAGACACGACAAGTGAAGCATTACAAATCCTAGCACGGAACACAAAACAAAGCAAACCTACCTACTAACAAGCACAAACTCCATCCTATATTAACCTTCTACCCTAATATGCATCCTCCACAGTTTCCTATCTAGGGCCATGTCCTTAGCTTAACTGATCCATATCATGTCGAATCATCTTCTTCCAATACTTCTTCGGTCTATCTCTACCTCGTATGAATTCATCCCTAGCCAATCTTTCACACTAACATTGGGGCATCCTGCCCCTCCTAATCACATGCCTGAACCATTTTGACCTCGCTTCCCACATTTTTTCCTCCACCAAAAGTCACTCTCACCTTGTCTCTGATAACCTCATTCCTTCTTGTCTCTAATAACCTCATTCCTAATCCTACCACTCCTTGTAAACTCACACATCCATCGCTGCTTATAAAATTATTTTAATAATTATTCCTGGCTCCTTCAGTCTTTACATGAACAATCTCCAAAACTCTGTTAAATGGAATACGATAATATTTGTCTTTAATGTGCTTTCTGCCGATTGGAAGTGGTTTCTTAGTTTTCCTTGAATGAGCTTATAGGAGCACGATCAAGACAATATCCACTCACAAAATTGTATACTGTAAGGAACAAAGGGATTATGCTAAGAACATTTCTTTACTTGGATTTGTTGTTTTAGAATGAAGTGGAATAAAACCGAAAAACTTGTGAGATAAAGCTACAACCTGTCTCTGGCGAACGATAGTGATTATTTTTATATCTGGTAGCTGAATATGAAAGCTCCTGGGTATCTATGACAGTAATCTTCAACACTAACAGCACTGTGCTATGGAAGTTATCTTGAACTTGGAAGATACCTTCTAAATTACGTGATGGAATTGTGGATTTTTGTACTATTATAAGTCTCTAGTTGTTTGAGAACTAGGATTGCCTCTGAGGATAGTACTGTATTTTGTTACTGGGGCTTATTTTGCTATCTAGTAGACTTGTTAGATGTTGACTGTTGATTTGTACAACACACGAGATCACCTTATCCAAAAAAAAAAAAAAAAAAAAAAACTCTTAAGAGATCATTTGGGCTACTGCTCACTTTGGTACAAAAAGTATGGTCCCTTTGTAGAAAGGGTTTCTGGTGTCAAAAGAGTATACAAGATTACCGATTTTCCTTGTTGATATCATACTCATAGTAACATATGTACTTAAATAGGATCGGCGGTAGTTTTCCAACTTTCTTCTCAATTACACAGCCATTTGGTAGTAAATGTTGGCAGTAATCTTGTCTTGTTTCATGATTATTGGTCGTATATATTCCTCTAAAAGATATGATTCCCTTTTTTATTTTAGGTTTTTTTGCATAATAATAATAGTTCAACTTTTCCTGGAAATTAGATACGTGGCATTCAGAACTTGGTCATTTATTCTCTTCCAGAGCGGAAAGAATTTTACCCAGAGGTGATCATCTCTACTTCCACACCCCATGCCCCACCCCTAATTAGGATTACTGTGGTTGTTCACATGGGCACGAGTTTTCCTAAGTTATCCTTTTCATTTCTCCTGCAGGTTGTAAATATGCTACAAGGGTCTGCTTGTACAGTTCTATTTTCTCGTTTTGACCAGCTTCGGGTATGGCTTCAAATCCTCATTTTACAATTATGAGTTTATAACTTGCTCTCATGCTTCTTTTTACCTTTGCCTGTCAAATTACACTTCTCAAACTTTCTTCCAAGTATTTGGTTTCCTTGTAGTGTTCTTACCGCATGATCTATTGTCTGTTGAACTCAGCTTGAGAGGATTGTTGGTACTGCTGCTGCAAAAAGGATGGTCACGTCGGATAAGGGTGTTTTTGTCTTTTGTTGAAAGGAAAGACTTAACAAGTGTCTGGCCGAGGAAAAATTCTTGGTCTCAAAAGGGTCCCCAACCGTTTCTGCAGCTCACGGATTGGTTCTTGCCAAAGAAAAACAAGGATGGCTCAGAATCTTATTCTTTGAGTAATCAATTTTGTTCTCTTTTAATGTGATATTAGTAAACATTATTAAATTCCAACGAACTTATTGTTTTTGAGTGTTCTGTCCTTGTACTATTTCTGAACTCAGTTTCCCCCCTTTAAATAAATTGCAAGAAAAACTTAGAACGTTCATGAAATACTACTAACATAGATGCAGAAAGAGTGAGAATATATACAACAACTTGAATTCCGCGATAAAGGCAATGGATGTAATGTGAAGAAGGCTTTTGATCTTATCAACTATAAAAGAAGTCCTCCCATTGTATCAACTTTGGACCTGTTGCACAACAACTTTTCTTCAACAAAGTGGAGTGAGTTTATCAGGCTAGATAATAACCAGTTTCTGAGGATTTGGAGAATGTTGATATAGAAAAGTCACTTCTTGACTCTTGAATTCAAGCACTGTATTTATAGAGGAGGGAAAATTGAAATTGCTTCACCAGCCCCTATTGAATAATTTCTTTTTCTAGATGTTTTTTCCATTTAGAAGATTGTTCAATTTATCCTCCAAAATATACATTTTAAAATTTCTGACACTAATTTATTGATATTTTACCTTTTCCTTTTACTTACGAGAAATACAATTGTATTTCAATCTTAATAAAACACGACGAATTGTATCTCAACAAATGCTATTGTTGTTTGAATTTCTATCTCAAAGAAAGATAAGTTAGGGGTGTAGGTGAAGTTGATAAAATTAGCCTATGAAACCATAACTTACTCAATTCTAAATTTCCCGCCCCTTTATTAGCTTGACTGATTAAAACTCAAGCTGATATATATCCTAAATTGATTAATGAGAAATTTAGTCAATTTTAAATATATATTTTTTCAATTTCATATGTTATATTTTATCATAATAAAGATTGAAATGCCTAGCTTCTTAATTTAGAAAATGTACTACCCAGAGGAAAGTTGGTGTGCAACAACTTGTATGTGAGAAGTTGCTAACCAGAGACAAACTAGCACAATGGGGACTTATATGCAACTTGCCCTTTGTGTAATATTGCAAATGAGGCTGTCTCACATTTGTTATTTGACTAAACTATCTCAAGTAAACAGAAGTATATAGTCAAGAAGTAAATTTTCAAGTCAATGATACTGCAGTCTTGTGCATGGTCTTACAAGACCACCAGTGGATAGGCAAAATGAAGTTGCATGGGATATATATATTGCAAATTGCAAGGGGAGGAGTAGCACTGCTGAGATTTACAGAAGAAAAAATTGTTAAGCTGGTAGTACAAGAGGTTCATTGCAGAAGAAGCAGCATGACAATTGACAAGTGTGATAAGTAAGAAAAACTAGACTGACAAAAAGTTATGTATTACTCCTCTGTGTGATAGTTCATATCCCAAAACAAGACTCAGCTTTTAAGATGTGAGGATGATCTAGTTGAGGATTTGTTGACAATTTCCTGCTTCTTTTTCTCCTTGGCTTCACGTAATCAGGAACCGTCAAATAATGATTTGCTTGTGTCCAGCATATATAAGAACAGGAATTATTATATCTACATTGCAATAGAAACTTGCCAACAGGAATACTTCACTAGAGGAAATGGATTTGTCTAAGAATTATTTTGGATCTGCAAAATGAATATTTATTCCAGAGCAATAACAGGATTCTTGTGCACTCTTCAACTTTATTCTGGTGGGCTTATTATACTACACGGAACTCAAAAGCTGTAAATATGCTCAAGTAGCAGATTTAGAGATGCCAAACTAAACATAAAACGCATCGCCATATTACAAAATAACAATATAGTGGATTGTGCTATCTGCTCATAAATCAACTCCAGGGTAATAGTAAAAGCTCATTAGCTACACAATTTTCAGACATCTGTGGAAATCTAACTTCACCACATACTGAAACATCATCTTTCTGCTCATTAGTCATTCCACATTTTGTAAGGAAAAACAAACTAAAGTTCACTAGCGTTTACTGTCAAGCAGCATCCAAGGTAAATGTGGTCAAATGCTTAGATAGTTGACTCACATAAAGAAATAAAGATTAACTAAGCAGCACATGGAGAATGGTAGTACCAGAGCCCAAATATGTAAAAAGTTCAGTGTCAATTACTTGTTCCAACCTGGAGTAATAATATGTACAGTAATCCCAAAATTAAAAGAGAAAAAATTATCACACAATTATGAATTTCTAGCATTTGTAAAGTACGAACTCTATTCAGAAATTGTGTATCTTTCTGTATTTTGATCAGCATGAGTTAGGCTATCAGCTCAGCAGTTTCATCAATATTATCTACTACATCAGCCAGTTCATCTACATCTTCATTCGTTTATTGGTGCACCTCCATCTTCATCATCATTCTGTTCAGTGTCTTCCTCTTGATCAACATTTTGCTCATTAACGCCTCCATCTTCATGATCACTCTGTTCATTAGCGTCTTCCTCTTGATCAGCATTTTGTTCATTAATGCCTCCATCTTCATCATCATTCTGTTCATTAGTGCCTTCCTCTTGATCAACATTTTGCTCATTAACGCCTCTATCTTCATCATCATTCTGTTCATTAGCGTCTTCCTCTAGATCAACATTTTGCTCATTAACGCTTCTATCTTCAACATCATTCTGTTCATTAGCGTCTTCCTCTTGATCAACATTTTGCTCATTAACGCCTCCATCTTCATCGACATTCTGTTCATTAGCATCTTTCTCTTGATCAGCATAATGCCTCCATCTTCATCATCATTATGTTCATTAGCATCTTCCTCTTGATCAACATTTTGCTCATTATTGCCTCCATCTTCATTAGCATTCTGTTCATTAGCATCTTTCTCTTGATCAGAATTTTGCTCATTAATGCCTCCATTTTGCTCATCATCATGCCTCCAAATTCACTCACAAAAATTATGAAAATCAGGTATGCGGGTATTCAATGAATGTCCCTTTCACCTTCATGTCCAAAGATTTAGAATTCAAGGCTAGCTCTGTTGAATTTCAAACTAGGGGTCCAACCCACGTCATGAACTATTAAATTCCTATTCCTTATTATCCCTCATGATATTTAATCATATTATTATGCAATTTGTACATAGTTTTCATTTCCCTTCATGAGTTTTTTATCATACATATGAAAGTTACATGATCTTATTAACTTTAGACAAATCACTTGAATTTTTTATTGGTTCTTATTCCATAAAAATATAATTTTTAGCATGATGATTCTCTATGGTTTTACGGTTCATGATTTTATGATAAATACGAGAGATTATGATTTATGATATGTTAAGACTATGAACTTGCAGGAAAATATGAATTCTCATTATGAAGACGCAAGTACGTACATGATATGATTTTAATGAGTTCATGAAAGTTATTTGTAGTATTCACGAACCTATTATATTTTGGGAGGATTATTTAGCACCAAGTGGATGCGCACTATTGTCATTTGTCAGCTTTGAGATTGACACCCCAAAATTTCAAAACTACATTTGCCAGTGCAGGTATGAACCCATTAGGCCTTTACCCAAAGTGGTTAGCCTAGGAGGCTATTTGATCGATCATAGTTACAGTTTCATGTACCCTTCTTACCTTGACAAAGTTTGAAGGAACTCACCAACGTGGGATTATTATGTTGGATATGTTTGTCGGTTATAAGAAACTCCCACTCATATTCCACATATATTCAGTTTTTTTAGTAAAGTACATTATGCAGGACTCACTATAGTTTACTTCAGATTTGACTATTTTCAGTATTATGTAATTATAACGTTTTCAGTTATGTTTCAAGATTAGAAAAAGGGTGATTCAATGCATATTAGTTTTCATGGTACAATTGCATATCAAGCTTTAGCTCACCATTTCAACATCATACTTTAAATTGTTTGACTCAACACATGCATGCCTACTTACGCATATTCTATGTCTGCATTATTTCATAATGTAGATGCAGTTATTCCTCTCAGTTCCATATATAGTAAGCAATAAGCAAATTCCAATTAGCGGCCGAGAGTCCTTATTCGTTCGAGGACAGTTATTTTGTTTTAGCCTTTTTATTTCAGACTTATGTTTATTTCAGTTTCAGTACGAGGGTTTTCCTTGCAAATCGTTAGTTATTAGTAGAGGCTTCATAGAAAAACTAATGAGTTAGCTAGTTGTGATCAGTTTTGAACAACTTCATTATCCAATAATAAAGCTTTATTCCTATTTTATTTTAATTTATAAAGAAGTCAGCTCATGTTTTAGTTTCCGCATTATCTTTCAAGTATATATTTAATGATCATGCCGGACCAAAGGGTTAACTTGAGCCACTCATAGTTACAAGTATCGTGTTACGTCCAGGGTGTACTCTCAAAATGGGGGTGAGGTGACAAAAAAGACTTATTCAAGAATAATCCTACTCTAATTTTAAAATTAGAATATTAACACAATTATGCTAAATGAAATAAATAAATAAATAAAATAAATAATAAGAACAATTGTACAAAAAGTAAAAGTTGAGAAATGAAATATAAATAACGCACAATAAAAAATATATAATTTTATAAATATTATAAAAATATTAAAATTATAGAAATAAAAAATAATTAAGACAACAAAAAATTAAAATAACCTTGTAATTACACCATGTAATTAACAACAATTCACAGCTCCTCTGTGAATTGAAAAGTGCAAATACCCTGCCAATTACACTCAATTACATGCTAATCAAGTAATTGCCTGACTGACCAAACATGCTAACATGTGTAATTACACCAAATTCAATTCTCAGGTTGTCTTACGAAATATGCAATTAACGAAGAGATCAATAATTGAAGCATACACGCACGAAGTGCAATTTAGTAATAATAATTTTTATTACTCCATATTTTTTAATACTTGACCTTTATTAACTTGATAAATTTTAAAAAAGTAATTAAAAATATATGTTATTAAATTAATGTTATATATTGTATTTTAAAGCTCTAAATTTGAGTATTACTAGTAATTTGAAGAGATTAATAATTGGACCACCAATGCTTTTAGAAGAGAATGCATTAACGTCCCTAGGATTTCTCTCATATGAATCCAATCCCCTTTCGATCAACGGTTCGTATTGGGTTTCTACCGTTCATATGGATCGACATTCCTATCCGTTGATCACGAAGTAAATTCCCAAATATTTAGCGGCTAAGATTTATGCCCCCGCCACATTTCAAATTCCCCCAAAAATATATAAATACCCGCCACCATCCCCTGCATTACTCATTCAAATCCAAAACCCTAGAAACTACTTCTTCTTTCTTCATCAGATTACTCTGTGAAAACGTCTGGTCGTGGAAAGGGAGGCAAGGGATTGGGAAAAGGAGGAGCTAAGAGGCACAGGAAGGTGCTCAGAGACAATATCCAGGGCATTACCAAGCCAGCTATTCGCAGGCTTGCTCGTAGGGGTGGTGTGAAGCGTATCTCTGGTCTCATCTATGAAGAGACTCGTGGTGTGCTGAAGATCTTCTTGGAGAATGTGATTCGCGATGCTGTCACCTACACTGAGCATGCCAGGAGGAAAACTGTTACTGCTATGGATGTTGTTTATGCCCTTAAGAGACAGGGAAGGACTCTCTATGGGTTTGGTGGTTAGATTGTGGTTTTTAGGTTGTTGTAATGGGTATTAAGTGTAGGTTTTAGTTTATGTTTTGTTTGTGGCTGGTTGGTTCTCTTTAGTAGTGTTGTTATGTTCTAGGTGGTTGTAATTTCTCGTTACAAGATCAATGAACAAAGTTGACTTTGTAGTAATTACATTTTTTGTCTTCCAGATTTTCTTTTAGTTTTGTCAATTGATAGATCGTTCAATATGTCTGTTCTTTTACCATTGAATTTCTGAAATGCACACATTTCTATTGTGTGTTCTTTGTTACTAGTTATTCCTTTTTTTATTCAGTGTTACATTGTTATAATTGTCTAAAGTTTGAAGAAATACTGGGTTTCTAAATCAAGTACTGTCACTTAAGAGGCAGGGCAGGTCTCTTATGGCTTTGGTGGCTTGATTGTGGTTTTTAGTTTACATTGCATTTGTGGCTGGTGACTATAGTAACTGTAGATTTTAGTTCACTGTAGTGTTGTTTTGGGTTTTGTTCTTAAGCTCTAGATTTAGTTTTAATATTCAATGAATGAATTTCACTTTCCAGGAATTACGTTATGTTTTCTTCTGACTGGTTATTATTGATTGGATTAAACTATTTATTATCTGTGCAATCTTTCGAAAGTGATGTTTTTGTTCATTTTAAGTTTGTCACTATGATGAGATTGGTGGATTGACATTCCCTTGTGGTTAGAGTGTGTTTAATCTCAAGTTTTGGTTTGTTATCAGCAGCTAATTAGAATATATTCTTAATAAATAGCTTGTTCAGATTGTACTTTAGTTGTTTCTAGGAATGTTTAGTTTTCAGTTTCTTGCTCAGGAGTCATGATTTGGCTTCAAGCAGGACTGCACATGTCATCCCATGAAGTTAATTTGCTGACTTGAGCAAGAGATATCAGCAGAGTTAGACATCTATTTATTCCCAAATCTGAAATTTTAGTTAATTTTACCAATCACATTGTAGGTAATAGAATGAGCACAACATTTCTTTCTTCAGGCACTTCTAAGTGTGCACACCGGACCGGGTCGACCCGGTACCGGTCCGTCCCGGTACCGTCCCGGTTCGTCCCGGTCCGGATTGTACCGGGACGGGACGGGATGCCCGTTTCATCCCGGTCCGTCCCGGTCCGGCTGAATTATTTAAAAAAAAAAATTTT
>JBDJHY010000102.1:4901620-4912581 GCA_039654485.1 Withania somnifera | reverse complement strand
GCCCATATTATTTAGGTGGGGCCCATGTGTCCTTTTAGCCACATTCCTACAGATATAAAAGTAACAACACACTCACAAACACGCACCTAATTTTGTTCTTGGAGTGTATTTCCTTCCTATACGTGAAACACATTGCTAATTTGATTCTCTATATGTCCATAAGGGGAACGCAAAGTAAAAGGTAAAGCCATATCTCACTTTTGTAAAAGCATTTTAAACAAGAAAAGCAAGAGAAGAGAAGTAAAGTGAAAAAACTTGGAAGAGTAATTGAAACACTGCATTTACCCTCTCACGCTTTTTTAATTTTTTTATACACTATTTAATATTTATATTAAAATTTGATCAAATCTAAATTTGCACGCGCCAAAAATCCAATATTTTGCTTTAACTCTCACGAACAAAGTCAATCAAGTATGCATTAAAGCTTAAACATGAATTTTTTTTATTAATAATGATAGACTAGCCGTCACAATATCCTGTCACACTTTGTTCTGATAAAAAGAAACCCAGACCTTATACAACAAAAAGTGAGAAAAAATGAATAAAGAAAACAGAACCTATACATTACTTCTTTTAAACTCCAAATTTCTCTCTCCGTGGAAAACTTCATGGATGCATGCTCAAGTTAAATTTCGTTCTTACTTCTTATATATACACCTTGAGGTAGAAATCAAAGAAGAAAAGGTAGTGAAGATGTCTCCATCTCGTCTATTATTTTTTCTCTCAAACTCAATCCTCCTTTTATCTTTATTTTCATTTACAACTCATGCCCATCGTTGCACTGAGAATTTTTTGTTTGAAGCCCTCAACAGAAATTTGACATTGTGCAAGAGATACAAACATAGGAATGGAGTTGAGTTTGGGTGGCGCATCGAGAACACGACTCAAACTCTCGAGGTTAGACGAAAATCTAGAGGCTGATTTTATGAGTTCTACTGAATTTATCGCTTCTCATTTAATTCATAGATACTTCTTCTATTCCAAAATACTTGGACATGTTTTTTTTTTTTTTTTAAAGTCAAAGAATATAAATTTTAATTCATATTTTAAGATAGATTTTTTAATCATATTAAAAAAAGACAACTTATAATACTTTTTTGTATAACTTTAAATATTTACATTTTGATTTCAAAAAATTAAATTAATCAAATTTAATTTTAATTTAAAAATTAATTAAATTGACTCATAAAAAATAAAACACTTCAAGCATTTTGAAATGAAGTACATGCATAAAAAATTGTTTATTTGTGTTTTTGTAGTAATATAAATTAGATTCATTTTAAATAACTTACCCGGGGCTAGAGTCATCTTCCTATTAAACTCTTTTGATAATTTTGTAGCACCTCATTTATTTTTTGGATCAAAGCATATGAAGACGAGATCATTTTTGTATGATTATTTTTGCACTAACCATTTTCAATGAGTTTCGAAGCTAAAAAATTATTTCTTAATTAAGTTTTCATCTCAGTTTTTCTGAGAAATTTGAAAGCTCTTTTTTTTCGGTGATAACACCAACATATCAATTTAATGCAGTCGTTTTTATCTTTGTTTTGATATTTATAAGCATGTTGAACTCTCTTTTTTTGATTTATTTTTAGAATTTATTTTGTGGAATGACTTTTTAGTATTTATTTTTATTTTTATTAGTGATATGAATTTTTTAAGACCATATAATTCTATCAAAACCCCGTCCCCAACCCCTACAAAAAATTACACCACAAATGAGATGAATTAGTTTTTGTATATAAGATAATAGAAAATTAGAATTGGTTCAAAAGTTGGGTATATAAATTTGATGTTCAAAACTCAAGTGTGAAATTATTGTATTATCTTCAATCCTTTTGATAGAATTTTCGATTTTGGCATTAATCTCTAACAATAAAATTTAATTTCGCATCTGCTCCAATAGGTAATGGTGGGAGCTAGATTAGAAAGTGAAACAGGGTGGCTAGCCTGGGGTCTGAACTTGAAACCAGAACCAAGAATGGTAGGGACTCAAGCACTTATTGGCATCAAACAAATAAATGGTTCATTTCTTGGTTCCATGTACAATGTCACTCAATATACCAAAATAGGGTGCAATCTCTCACCTTCTCCGATTGATTTGAATGTAAGCAAATTGAAGTTTAGTTCTTTGGAACATATTCAGTATCACATTATAGAAGCCACTATACATCTTCCTCAAACAGTTAATGTTTCAAGAATTAATCATGTTTGGCAAGTTGGAAAAGTTGCAAGTGGAATGGAACCCAAAATTCATGAGAAAACCCTCAAAAACTATGATAGCACAGAGATCATTGATTTGCAGACCGGCACAGCTATAAGTATTAGATCTGCTAGACGTCGTCATGCAAGAATCGTAAGCCTAATTATGGATTATCTTCGTATTACTCATTCTTTTCTGTTGATTATGTCTATGTTTCAGGATTTAACTTATACATAGTATAATATAATGTTACACTATTATTGTATTTTAATTTGCTTATTGTAGAGGTTATATTTATATACTACACCTTAAATTAATTTTCAGGCAACTAATCCTACCTTTTATGCAACAATCGATTTTGTTTAGTTAGATAATAAATATTTAGGTGATTTATGATAGTATAAATTTTCTTATATTGTCAATGTTTAGATGTTAAAACACAATTTTCTTTTTATTGCATGCTTGCAACGTCCTTCAATCATGTGTTTAAATATGAATTTATATATATATATATATATATATGATTTTTAAGTTGTATTGATTTTGTGATGGCATTAGGTTTTTATCCTTCAAATTATTAAATAGGTAAAATAATGAGCATATTGATAAATTGTAATAAATACATGATTTTCTTTTTTTCTCAAAACTTTCTTTAGTTTTTAGAAACTACATTAAAGAAATTCTAAGTTTTAGAAAGTTATAGGTCACTGTTGAATATATAAAGCTTATTTTATACAATTATATATAAAGCAGAAACTCCCCAACTTTAAAAATTAAATAACAAAAATACCCCTATTAAATAATTAAGATACTCTACTTATGAAAAAACAAACCTTACGAAGAGAAGCCTAATAAAACCTCTCAAAGGCATTGTTTCTAATCCCCTTGGTATGCCACCGTTTCTAACTTTTGAAGTCGGAAAAAATACCTGTCATGGTACACACATTCAAGCAGACAAAGGTACCATTTCTTTCATCTTATTTTATAATCTCTTAGGCTAATATACTCTAACCATTTTAGCTAGGTTATACATTTTCAAATTTAGGTTGATTCAAATTGGCACACTTCTATATATGAAATCATCACATGTTAGATAATGATATATTACCTTTCCTAATGAATTAGAATTAATCTTCACAGTGCCGCAAAAAAGGTAAAGCATGATGAATTACTTAATTATTATATCTTTTTACTGGGCACATGTATATATTTAACGATCAGACGTGTTACTCGAAAGGATATGACAAAAGAGATTGCATCAGAAGATAGTGGCAAAAACGATTCTACTTTTTTTTCTTCTTATTCTTAAATTATTAGTTGAATATAATTTATAAAATTTAATATTTATGAATATTAGTTTAGATGCTTATAATATCATACTGCCATTGGGTATCATACTAAGGTTATTATGACAATTATATATATTACTTTCAAGATTGTAAGACATGAATTAAAACTTATAGTAATTAATATTTGATAATTAGGTGGCAATCATGAAAATGATATATTTGAAGTATTTTATTTGAATGAACCAAAATTGTGATAACAACTTGAGACAAAGAGAAAATACCTTTTTTGGGAAAAAAATTTATAAGTTCTTGTCTTTTTTGAAAAACAAAATTATAAGTACTTGTCATTCTGTGTTTCTGACCGTGTTGGAATTTATTAAAACATAAATAGTTATATATTTAAATAAAAGTGTTGTATATGAGAAAATTATTTATTTATTTGACTCATAAATTGTTAAATACTTTTTTTGCCGGATATTTAAAATTACCTTGACATTATAAGAAATTGATTACAAAATAATTTTGTTTTTAGAATAATTTAGATTAACATTAGTTTATACTTTAATTAAATTTCAATATAAACTACCTACTTAAGTTACTTTTAAATGTACAAAAAATTAATATATAATTCAATGAGTAGCAACAAAAATTTTAAATGGCTAAAAATTAATATATAATTCAATGAGTAGCAACAAAAATTTTAAATGGCTCTGAAATTACATTTATTTTCTTTTAACAAGGCAGGTGAGGAGGAGGGCGGATCGACAGGATAGGGAATATAGGTACGAGTAAGGAAGAGTTAGAAATTTTTTAATTTTTTGAAGAAAGAACAAAAGAAATTAAATTTTTTTATAAAGAATTAACATTTTTTGTAAAAAAAAATAAAAAAATTCGAGGTCGGTGGACTGGATATCTGGGGGTAGGGGTGGTCTGGCATGGGGTAAAAACGTGTTCAAGATTTTTTTAAAAAAAATTAAAAATTGTGAGTGGGGTGGAGGTAAAAAAATTTTAAATTTTTTTTAGGAATTTATTTCAAACAAGACAATTTTAGAATTTTGAAAAATATAAGAGATAAATGCGTCATTTTATTAATTAAATCTTCAATAATTAGAAGTAATGAATTACCTATTTTTAATTTTTTTAAGTTATTTAAATAATGCCCAAATACTCTTTTAAGTAAAAATTATTTAAAAACTAATTTGATCTAACTTTTAAGCAATGTCAAACACTTTTTAGATAAAAATGGAATTTGGTCAAAATGCCTTTGAAATAGAATAAAAATGCTCTCAGTTAGAGTAGTTTGATCAAAATATATTTTTGCATCAATAATTTCATCTATAAATGTTCCTGTTGATACTTAATGGGTCAAAAGACCCTTTTTAGAAATGGGTAATATTATTTTTTTGTAAATATATTCTTTTCCTAATACTAATTTTTTTTATTCATAAACGCTTATTCTTCTTTAATTTGAAAAAGACTAATAAATAAAAATATTTTTTATTTTATTAGGAATTGTTTTATCATTATCTAAATAAAAATTAATGATGGAGTTACTACAATTTTATACATATGACCTATGTTATTAGTTAAAAAGGTACATGAAGTTACTCTATTTTAGTTGATAAATTAAATTAAAAAGATTAAATCCTACTTATTTATAAATCAAAGTGATTTTGAAAAAAAAAAAAAAGGAAACAAGAGTATGGTTCTTTAAAGTAATGTTTTAATTAGAAATAGAATGTTTTAAACAAAAATAATAATAATATATTTATTTAAAAAAAAAAAAAGAATTTTTGACCTACTAAATTGCAATAGGGGCAATTTCTGGATCAAACTATTAGCGTAAGGTCAACAACTTTTAGGGCCGTTATTATAAGTTGGTCAAATTAATTTTTAAATAATTTTTAATTATTAAAATTATTTTAATATTTTAAAAAATAAATTTAAAAAATTAAAATAGACTTATAAAAAGTTAAAAGTAGATTACCCCTTACTTTTTATTTTTTAACTTAAAAGTTGTTAAAATTTGACATTTTAAAAAATTACTCCCTTCATTCCAAATCAATTGACCCTCTTTTTAAAAATATTTGTGTCAGCTTAGCTGTCTCTTTTATAAGGAGGATTTTATTATTTTCTTCCAATACTATCATTATCATTAAATTATTAAATAAAGTGTGTATACTCAACTTTATATTTTTGAAGCATAATAAATAAGGTCGATTTGGTAAAAATAAGCCAACTAAGGGGAATGCCAAGTCAATATGAGTCAACTATTTTGGATCGGGGAACTATTATTTTTTTAAGATAATTTTTTAAGTAAAGTCAAACGAGTCCTTATTGATAAAAGCATTTTTAGACCAAATTACTATGGACATTTTTGTTCACATTATAATAAAATGGACTTTTAGCGGTAATAAATATGATTTTTTGATAAAGGAGGTTAAAAGGTTTACCGACATTAATTAATTGAAATGGTATTCAATGTCGCTATAACTTTTAGCGGCATTTGCAAAAGATTACTAAAGTATAATTTTCTCTAATAAATACCCCTAAAATTATTATTTAAAAAAAATTAAATTATTATTGCTAATTAAATGCCGCTAAAAATCCTATTTGACCTAGTGTCAATTTCATATAATTTAAGGACATTTTACCATTTTCTGTCGATATAATCAGATTAGGCTGCTAAATTTGTGCTAATATGTTCCTAGTAGTTCATAGCTAATATGAACTTTTAATAAGTGAATGCTACCAACGAATCAAATTGATGTTCCATTTTCTTTAATTTTGTGTTCCAACTGACTAAGCTTCTACTAACTGGGTTGAATTTTGTGGCAAGAAAAATAAAAGAATGCAACTTTTAATTTTTGTTATAAAACGTTGTATCTTAGGATTGTAATTTTTATTTTACTACTTTCATTAGGTAGAAAAATTAGTATCCTAACATTAGTTTCTTATAATACTTTGCTAAACACATTATATATTTTTTAGAAAAATCTCTTGTAACATTTCACATGTATATCCAGTAATGTTCACCTGACCAAATAATTTACTATATGAAGGTTCACATTAATTATTTACATAAATTTGTCTATTATTTTCTAATGTCTAAGTATTTACTCAAATCTGCCTAAACACAGTACTTCCTCTGTTTCAAAATAGTTGGCTTATTTGAACTTGACACGTCCTTAATGAACTAATGATTGATAGTGTACTTTTATCAATTTATTTTTGTATTTTAATAATTAAACAATGATTATAAGAGTAAAAATAGAGAAATATTTACTTGAAGAATTGAAACCATTAAACATAGAATCAAAAAAGGAGAAAAAGGATCACATAAGTAGTTGTCATTTACATTTAATAACTTTGAAAATTTAATAGTTATATTCTCATAATTTTAAAAGGTCTGATATTTAATGTAATATTAGGAGTAAAATTTAAAAAAAAAATATCTAAAATAATTTTTATTTTATAAATAGTATAAGTAATTTAAAGAAAAAAAAATTAAAAAAAAGGCTAAATATTTTAAAATAAAAGAAGTACTATTTTAGGTACATGCACATCTAATTATTCTCGTATTTGCAGGCACATGGAATACTTAGTATTATTGGATGGGGTGTAATACTGCCTATTGGGGTGATAATAGCTAGGTATTTCAAAAGAGGACCAATACAGTGGAATGAACATGACCAATGGAAACATGCTCATAAGGCATGCCAAGGATGTGGATATATTATTGGTTCAACTGGTTGGGCAATTGGACTCTGGCTTGGAGCTTCTTCCAAATATTACTCTTTTCCCAAACATGGAGCTTTTGGCATCTCCATCTTCACATTTGCCACCCTACAAGTAAAACTCTAGTCTCTACTAATTATTTGATTTACTTTTTATTTTTTACATGCATTTTTTATAACAAAATAAAGAAGATATATTATACATGCACAATATAATGCTGACGTCAAAAAAATTTACCAAAATGCCACAACATAAGAAAAGCAGACGCGCTTACTATTTCTCCATGCCCTTGAAGGCTTGAAACGATCCACTTGTCTAATTAGTGGCAAATTTTGATTTACTAATCAGCAAAGACGACTAAGTGGGAACGGAGGGGATAATTTTCTAATTTTATTTTCCTCTGTTAAGTCATTTTTATGAATATCTAATATGAAAATATAAAAACTTAATTTACATTATTAATTTTTTTTTCAAAAAAGAGTTGTTATTAGAAGTACTAGAAATATGAAGTTAATTACTTGTATGATCATCCAAATTATAAAAGTTACCTAGAAAAGACATTTTTTGTTTCATTTATATCCAAGACATTTTTTGTTTCATTTATATCAATAACATTACTCATCTTGTGCCGATTATTTCACAAAAAAATCAGTACTCTAGCCGCAAAAATAAATAAATCGGAGAACCTCTTTTGACTATTTTAACTCTTTGTTAATTAGATTCCAGAAATCCTCCCAATAAATAAATGAAACATTAACAATGTAAAGAACTGAAATACTCAAAAGAGTGTGATTTTACTAAGTAATAATCTTATGTTACAATGAAATAGAAGTGACTCTATTAAGTAACAATTTCCATTAACCTTGTAAGTAATTTCCAATCCTCTAGAAATACGCCTACGTTCTTCCTAGTTAATTTTAGTGATTTTCATCATAGCCTTATTGACAATTTAATGTATACTAATTAACCAATTGGCTATTGTATATACATATACAGACGCTGGCACTAAGATTAAAGCCCCACAAGAACGATGACCTTCACACGTACTGGAGTATATACCATCACTCTCTTGGTTATGCATTGCTGGCTGTGATTTCTGTCAACATATTCAAAGGCATCAAAATATTGCAAGAAGAAGACACGTGGAGACCTGCCTACATTGCAGTTATTGCCTCTCTTGTTTTGATCTTCCTTGTCTTCGAAATCATTAATTGGCTCAACTTCAAACTTGATCAATTGAAAAACAAAAAAGATAAGTCCTCGAATGGAACACCCCACAAATAGATTCACTAGTTCTATGAATTCTGAGATTGATAAGAAGGAATCTGATACTTCTCATGACTAGTTTTTTTAAAAGGAAAAAAAAATTTTTTTTTTTGATGATATTGTACCTTTTTGTTCTTTTCTGTTTTTCATATTGCGTTATTTGGATCAGTTTGTTCACATCTCAAATTAATATGGCATTGTGCTTGGATCCATTAGCTCACCTCTCAAGTTAATATCACGTTGTGTTTGGAACAGTACTCTCAAATCACAATTTAACATCACATAAGTATCATCTAACTTTATACCCACTAATTCGATTTCATTTCGGAAAACCTCACTCTATACCAAGCTCAAACTTACGATCTTTAATGTAGAAATACATTTATATTATGTTTGAACTTTAGAGTTTCTTGCTTTCTTTTCTTTAAGGCAGAGAGGGCTGGTTAGCTGAAATTGGTAGATTATTAAGGTTTGTTGAAACAAATACTAATCGTTAGGTTTTCGTTTTAGTTTATTTTTCTTTATGTGTGTGGTATGAACTTATTCAGTTAACAGCATAAATAGAACGCATAATAAAAGTAATAAAATAGTATTTCATTTAAAACAAGAAATATCAAAACAAACACAGACATGAAGTTAGATTTGTAATTTCAAAAAATTTATAAATTCAAGAAATATTCATAAAGAGATTAAGATGTGGTTGTACTCTTCTTTCCAATCAAATACCTCAAGAAAATGCACAAAATATTGGGTTTTCTCAGGCCTACTCATATGGTACCTAACATAATTCTTTGATACCGAGGGACTTCGGCACTCTATAGTTTCGAAATTTATACGCGAATCAAGATTGATAAAGCGTTGGTGGGTTCTGGAGTTCCTTTCAGCCTTGGATCAACTTTAATTGGCCAAGATTAGGAGCTTTTCCTTTCTTTTCCGCATGTGCTTTCCTCTCCTTCTTTGCGTTCTTTGGATAAAAAAAGTCAGGAAGTCAACGATCTGTTCTTAATAAGGGTAAGGCAGTATGGTACGCAAGACATTAATCCTTCTTTTATTGAGTCCTTGGTCCTAGGGTCCTCGTAGTCCATTAGGAAGAAGGGGAACCAAAGCTCTATTTCCTTGAAGAGATGGCAAAAGAGAGAAATACCTCTTTACAAGATGAAAAAGACCACTAGGCGAGTCTGAGAAGGAATGAATAGGTCCAGGGTTCTTCCTACATCAATTGGTTGGAAAGACGAAATCGCGTACTTCTGAAGAGGTCTGACTGCAGAGCTTGGTTTTTCTTCCTCTCCTTTCAATCAAGTGTAGATTAATAACTAAGCCTACCTTTTTGTGCTTGTCAATCTGTATCCCATTCTTCAAGTATAGTTTTCTTTGATCACAGATTGACAGGTGATCCGTCCTTTCTCCCCCTTTCATCATAAGGTGTGGCCTGATTTTGAGAAAAGAAATTCCTGTGCTTAGGTCCCTACTAAGAAGAATTCATAATTCCTATTAAATTAGCTATCCCAGGGAATAAGATATTAACGAAATGGCTATACTAAAGAGAATACATCATTCTCGAAAAAATTTCGTTATTACTAGCTTGCGGTCACTGTGATGGTCATAAGCTCTCATTAGAAGAAGGGACTGATCTTTGGCTAATCAACAAATATGGATTTTGGTCCTCTCTTCTTGACTCAAAAAGAAGGAAGGTTCCAACTATCTGCATTAAGAAGTCCTTTAGCTTGCCTAGAAAGTGACTCAAACTTATCGAGGATCTACACAGAATCAAAAGAATGACTTAGGGAAGCTAATTAATTAGCTATTTGATTTACTTCCCTAAAGAAGTGATTGGTAACAGTGATATGGTTAGAAGCCAAAACTTGGATCTTCTTTAAAATGTCTTTAATTATAATGACCCTCGTGGTCATTTGTGATAAATACGCGACGTTTTGTATTCTAGAGTATTTTTGTAGTTGGCCCAAGTCATTTATAACTTGCTGGGACCGGTAGTTCGGATTTTTGGTGGTTCGGTTGGTAAATATCTCAAATTACCTATTTTAGAGCCTAAAACTATATACTCGTTGACCAAAGTCAACTTTCCTTCAAGACGAGCGCGAAATTAAATTTTGATAGTTCCATTAGCTCCGGAATGTCAAACAAAGTCATGATTGACCTTAATTTATGTTTCAGAGTTTTTGCTTGCAATTTATTCTCATTTGTGGATTTTTATTAAGTTTAAGGTCTAAGTTGGAGATTGAGTGGTACTTTAGTGTTCAAAGTATTGGATTGGGATTCTGACGCTTTCATCAGCTCTAGAATGATGATTTTAGGCTAGTAGAGGTGTTGGTTTTGTAGGATAATTTTCAGAGTACGCGACACACTAGAAGGGGGGGGGGTTGATAGTGTATAGGAATTTCGAAACTTTTTGCGTAATTTGTGGAGCTAAGAAGAAAGATGTCAATAAATGGACCCAATGATTT
>JBDJHY010000102.1:4857204-4872721 GCA_039654485.1 Withania somnifera | reverse complement strand
ATAATTCACAAATGGACCTCAATTACCAATTTCTTAGTGACTAGATTGAACAGTTATTCATTTTTGGTTACAATACATAGTACTAATATATGTATCTTTATATACGTCGACTTTAATATTGGTTATTGTAAATAGTAGTAATATGTGTATCTTTATCCATATCGAGTTCAATACTTTCTCTTTCCAAAAAAACAGGTTAGTAAGGTGTTGCACATTTCTTATTATTGAAATTAAAAGAAGAGCTTTGGGGTAATTATTTTATTGATTCATTCGATCCTCAATTATTTATCCCAAGTTATCCGAGCCACAATTCGAGGTATGTTAAGCGTGAGAAACGTTTACGGCAGTTCAGAAGGAAAGTGTTGTAAGCTCATTTTTCGTCATTTTTAAGTAATTTCATACTCGTATTCGGGTTTAGTTTTTGAAATATAAAGTTTTGTAGTCCTTATTTTCTTGGATGATTTAAGGGCTCAATTCTTGTATGATTTATCTCAAATTTAAATCATAGTTCCCTTGAGATGTGACCTATATTTTGGTAAATTATTAATTTAGGTTCCGGGTTAAGGGACTAGTTGTGCCTTTTTTAGATTTGTTTTTATCCTGACTATTGGTAATATCGATCTTATTTTACTTCTATTTTCATGTATGTTGTTGTTTTGATAGTTCAAAACATTGCCCAATTCATACTTCAAAGTTTTCGTATTTCATTTACTTATATTTCAAAAACATGCTAACTCATGAGGACTTCTATATTTAAATAATCATTATGTATACATCATAATTATAACTCAAAATTATCAAGTAGGTCATCACTTCAGGGAATCATAGTTTATAAAATCAAACAAGAACCCTAGCATGCTTCTACATCTTCAAAACATTTGAAAAAAGAGTTTTGGGCACAAGGATGAAAGGAGTCCTTGTTCATAGCCCACGTACCTTATTTGGAGCAATTTTGATGGAGGAAAAATTAATGATGGCACTAAACTTATATGGAACCCGAGTCTTACCTCTTTAGAGAATTTTGGAGAAGAAAACCTTTTTTCATTTGATTGATCAAAAGTGAATTGGAAAAAAGGTAATATTAAGTAATTTCAAGTCCAAAACGACATAGATTAACAATTTAAGAGGTGGAAAATTACTAAACTGACCTTAATTAATGAAACACTAAACTTGTCGTAAGGACCTACAACTTATAGGAGGTAACCATGACTCATGGTATATTTTGTGGAATCCTGGACTCAACATTCTATGGTTTTAGGAATGTCTAACTTTATTTACTATCGGTACCATTGTACCTGCCTTTCTAGTGTAGAACCCAATATATCTTTATTTATATCATATGTGTGCCCAGTAAGCCTATGATAGTTACTGGGTATCCATTATTTTTTACCTCATGTTGCACTTATTTATTATTTTTGTGATGCAGATATTAGCGCAGATTTTCCCTGATGAGGCAGAATGTGTGGAGTTGAATTTAGAGATTTCGGAGACTACGGTAAGCTTTCATCATACAGAGTGATCCAACTCCATCAATAGATTTATTTTTTGTTTTATTTCTCCAGAGATGGGATTATATGTTGTATCTTTCTAGATCCGTCCGTGTACTCTATAGTTTAGATAATTCTGTTACCACTGATACCGGGTCTGGGATGGTTTTGAGTGTTGTTGTTTATATATTTCTAATGACTTTCATGCTTTTAAATTAGTAATTTTAAATCTTAAAAATCTTTTTAAAGAAGTAATAAAATACGAAACAATTTATAAATAATTTACAAAATCAATTCTCTTCAGTCCTTAATATTCGCAAAACGCCGTCCCAGATCTTCATCAGAAGTTAAAACCCACCCACTAGGGTTCTTTTTTCACCCAATTTAAAATTAATCTCATTGTTGATTCAAATCGAAACAGATACAGAGATTTTCCCGTACATACGACAATGGAAGAATCAGATGAGAGTAAGAAACTTACATTGGTGACTCGAAAATCCTGTTTCGGACTACCCACTTCTTGCCCTAGCTGCTTACCCGTTTACATTTACCTCAAGTTCTCCGCAACTCCATTTGATATGGATTTCAATCTCATTAACCCTGATTCTGGTACTTCATTTTTTCTTTTTAATTATCAAAATTTTATCTTAAAATGATTTTTGTTTGAGCTATTTTCTGTGTTTTTGGTAATACTAATTACGTTACACATAAAGTTTTTTTTTTAATATTCTTTTGGTTTTGTATAGAAGCTTCTTTCCTTGAAGGGATGCAGAAGTGTTATCTGTCATGGTCTTATTGCCATTTTCTTGTTCCAGATGATCATGACTTACATTAGGTCACAATAAGTAATACTCCTTTATACCATAATAGTGATCATATTTTGTTATCGTCTAAGATGTAGATTTTTGACGTGAGAAAAAAAATTACTTTTAGTGCCTTCTGATTGTTTATGTCAGACTTAAATCCAAAGATTGGACATATTTATCCTAGATTAGTGAAACCTAACGAAAAAATTAGGTTAGAGTAAATTTGGTGGTTCTGGAATAGGGCAACAATGCAAACTGTCAAAACTCTCATGTCAGTTCTTATGATATGTCTCCACCAGATGATACATTCTTATCATTAGGATGCAATAACTGATAATTCATATCCCTTTGTTCTAGCAGTGTTCAACTATTGGTTACATTTTGATGCTTTAGATGATCCGGTTAGAAACCACGAGGTTCAAGGTTCAAACCCCAGTGGATGAAAAAAACCTAGGTAATTTCTTCCTATCTATCTAAATTTTCAAAAAAAAGAGTTACCCGGGACTTGTTCTGGTAGGAGGATTAGTTGAAGTGTGTGTAAGCTAGGCAGGACATAACAATTATCAAAATAAAAGTTTTAGTTGAATTGTAATTTTGATTTTGCCTGCCTAAGTTCTTTTCCCCCCTATTTTTAGGGTAGTTATTTTGTTGATGGATAAAGAAATTTTTCTATTGTAGTATTTCTTCTTGAAGATCGTTGTTTCAGCGTAGAAGCAAACTCTCCAAATATATGAGCTTGAGTAATCTTACAACAATTAGGAGTCGCTCATTTGTAGATTTTTATGTAGCAATTTTTTCTTTTGAACTGTTCTACGCTGACAAATTAAATGTGTTTCCAAAGTATGAAGCGCAAAAAAGTTACACAAAAGAGTAAGGGTGGGCATAATTACTGAAAATCAAAAGACCGAACCGAACCGAATTAATTTGGTTTTTCGATACGGTTTTTGGCTTATATTTTTCAAAATTTTGGTTTTCGGTTATATGGTACATATATTTCGATTTTTCGGTTAAACCAAAATAATATGGTATACATGTTTTTATATGAGTTAATGTTAATTCATCATGTCCAAAAGTTGATGAATTACCTCATTCATGGTCAATCACCGGATAAGACCTTGAAACTGGTTGGAGCTCTTGCGAGTGAGACAACATTTGTTGTTCAAAAGTTGTATGCAAACTCTTTAGTCACAAATGAATGAAGGATGCTATGGAAATGAATTTTTGTTCCTTAAATTTTCTGAAGCAAGTTGAGCTCCTCAGGAAAGAACTGGAACGGATTTATTACAAATTCTTAAAAGTTTCACGATTTTATCTTCCTGTGATTGGTGGACTTGGTTCTATAAATAGCCCCCTAACGAAATTGGAAGACATGTTAATATCCTTGGTTATTTAGAATCCTTAACGAAGCCTGAGATTTTGTTATTTGGAAAAGGAGCTATCTCTTTTAAGATCTTTTATTGGAGATGTTGCAGAACATTGCAATAAGCCCATAACTATGAATTTCTTCAAGATCTTTGGAGGTGTACTATTACTGTGACATATGAAGCTGAACATGCAACAACTTCGTAACATTAGCGTAGACCATAGTCTTACTTTTTTGTCCTTTTAATTTTTACAATTAATGTGGCATATGAATCTGTCAACTTCTTTATGTTAAAAATTAACAAGTTTACAAATAAATTTTTATTAAGCAGGCCCATAACTGAAAAACCCGAATTAAATAAACTAAACTGAACTGAACCGAATTAATTCGTTTTGATTTTCGGTTCCCCATTTCTCATAATCGAAAAGCGAACTGAAATTTAAATAACCGAACCGAATTTCCGAACGCCCACCCCTGCAGAAGTGTGTGAAAAATATAAAAAGTAAACATTATGCGTATAACAAAAGAAAAAACACTCTTATATTCAATAGTACTTTTGATAAATAAAGGCCAAATACACGTGCCATTGAAAAATAGAAGGCTCATAATAGGTACAATCAAGAAAAAAAAACATGTCCTACCAAGCTTTAAAATATCATAATTTGTCGTAATATAATTCCTTTATCAAGATTGATGAAATCTCTTTCAGAATCATCATTATATCGATCAGAATCCTCTGCTGCCTCTTTAACTTCTACTATTGCGTGTCTAGTGCATGGTCAAGCTTGAACTCCCACTCAACCCATAGAAGTCCTCTACATCTACTTGCCTCCAAGTCGAGTTAGATACTTAATAATCATGTGTTAAGTTATAATATCATTATAATGTATTAGATTGTTATAGCTAGGGGAAAAATTACATTGCAAATTATGGTGCACATGAATCCATGGTCTTTCGGAAAATGAAATATTTTGCACATTAACTTGATCTAATATTATCTTTTTACCTACTGACACCCATTTTACAAAAAAAAAGCTTAATGGTGCACTTGGTTTAAAGCCGAGTTATTTACCTTTTAGTGCACCCATGTTTTAAAAATCATAAATCTGCTCTGGTAATAGTCCTAGAGTTTTGGTTCTATAGTAAGGGTGCAACAGGGATGTACTGTCTTACAAAACTCACAATTTCTCTACATTATTAATCTGCATTAGTTATGAACAAACACAAGAATATGAAGGATCTTTTAGGAAGTTGGGACTAAGTCCTCTTCTTGTTCTTACATTACGTCATACTCGGTGGTTGTAAAGGGTTTTTGTATTTTTGTTAGATGCTTTATATCGGTATACGGATAAATTGGAGCTTTATAGAACTTTAGTTTAAAGAACTCCTAATATGCTTAAAAGTCAATTATTTAGTGTTAGCATGAAAGTACCCTATATAAGTAGAAAGTACTTAGAGGATTGATATAGTATACCCAACTGAAGTTGAATTATAGTTTAATTAACCAATTGATAAATGAGTGCCAAATTCCTGTATTTTTATAGGAGGAAAAGAGGTTTGTATTCCTTCCATCTTCCGGTTGGATGGGTTAAGCATTGGTCTTAGTTACATGGATATGTATGGCAGGTGGTCAGCATTGGTCTTAGTTACAGCTGCTAATGTTCAGATCTGCCTATTGTGTATTTTTCTGCTAGATGATGAATACACTGCTCAACTATTTATTTGAGTTGATTTCTAGCTTGGAGTTGGGAGATCTCATGTGTTAAATGTTCCAAAAACTATCTGATATTAGAAGAAATTATACATGCCATGTGAAAAGAATTTTGAGCTAGAGAGACCCATTTGTGCTTGTTATGACCTTAGAGACAAATTTACCAATACTTGAAACATGGAAGAAGAGAATAGGTGGGATAGAGTCCTTGATTTTTTTTTTCCATAATTAGGCTGAGCCCACTGTAGATGACACGATGATGTATGTTTGATGACTGATTCAAGGATAAAAGAGCATAGTCTTAGGGGATCAAAATAAATTTGTAGCAGTTTTATGGTAAAGCTTGTTAAAAATTTGACCGGTAAAGCTTTATCACCAAAATATTTCAGTTATATGCAGCACTATCTTTTTAAGCGGTAATTCTTAAATTTTCTCTCATCATGCTAATAATTTCAAATGGGAACAATTTTTTTATAATCGTGGTACCCGAGCTAGCTTGCTCTCAAGCTCGACCAATTTTATGAGATACGTACCACCTTTCACTATCAACAAGTGTCAGGTAACTCTGTCAACCTAGGTTAGAACAGATAGGAAGAAATCTCCTAGGGGTCTCTGCTGGGAATTAAACCTGAAATGATGCTCAATCCGTGTAATTGACCACTAGGCCACCCCTTGGTTGCTCAAATGGGAACATTTTGTGTATTGCCTTTACAATTTTCTCCATTTGGTTTATTCATTTTATCTGTTAATTAAGTTTTGAATATTTTGATCAATTAATACGCCATATCCTTTCTTTTAGCACATTGAGTCATCCCATAAGTTGATTGCCCAATATTTATTGTGTTTTCGCCAGATCAAATACCGTATGTGGAATCTGGTACATACGTAGCATTCAACAATGAGAAGGGTGGAGTTATCTGCAGTTTAATCAAAGATGGTTTTGTAGACATGGACTCTCAAGTTCGTGGTATACCTGAATGGATATCAGCAAAAGCTATGGTTGATTCATGGCTTGCAGATGCCATTATTTATGAACTTTGGCTGGGTTCTGATGGAACTTCTGCACACAAGATTTATTATTCAGATCTCCCATGGCCACTTGGAAAAATGTTGCACTTAAAGCAAGTTTATGTTGTGAAACAAATTCTTGGTATTACAAAAGATAATGCTGAAAGAAGAGAGGAAGAGGTAATATAGTTATGCTGGTAGTTTTTGCTCCTCTATTTTTCCACATTCATACTATGAGAGAAACTCTCCCTAAATGGATTGTGTCTATATTTGTACTTCTTCGTCTTTTCTGAGGTGCATGAGCAGGGGAAGAAAAGGGTCTAGTGCACATTCAACTTTATACTTTAGCTATATGAATTAATGGTGAACTACAATTTTATCCTCAGGGAAAGTAATATAATTTATGCCCTTTTCTGCTGTAGGAAACTATTTGTTTCGTAGAAATCCTAATTTGTCATAGAAAAATAAATTGGTGAATATTGGAATGAAATAGGCCTGAATGGACTATGGAGCATAATGGATATTAGAAGTAATATAAGCCCATCCAAACTAGTTTGAGGTTGAATTGTTGTAGAAACTATGCAGTCTCTGGGTTGCTGCTGGAAGAGAGTCCGGGCAGTTGAATGAGTTCCCCTTTTTGCTTCATTTGGGATCTTTGTTGCCACTTTAATTTCACCTATTGTTCATTATGGGGGTTAATCGAAAAGTTTTGCTGGACAGATTTACAGGAATGCCAATTATGCCTTTAGTGCTTTATCAACTAGATTAGGGCAGCAGGCCTATTTCTTCGACGACAGGTCACCTCATTCAATAACAGTTCAGCTAACTTAGGACATTTATCATTTTCTTTGCATCATTATGTTCTAATCTCTGCAGTTATCTAACAGGCCATCAAGTTTGGATGCAGTTTTCCTTGGACATGCACTTTTTACACTGTATGCATTGCCAGTGAGTCCTTTGGCTTTATTAAACTAATTTTTTTGATTTTAGCTTTTGTTGGTGACTTGTATTGTAATATATGGTGAATTTTAAAGTAAACTGTTTAATAATAATAGTTTCAACTTATAGCTACTAGGTAAAGATAACAATTGGTTTCCTCTCATGTGAAACAAGTCTGACAATCTAAAATTGTGCCTGTGTCTACATGATTGTGTAAGAAGGGAACAAAGTTACTAAGATGAGGAAGGAGCACTGGTCAAATGACGCTATAATTACATTCATTTTGGAATCATGGGAATAATATTTCCTGAGCAATCAAACTGCTTGATTAAGAAAATGGTGCTGTTTGGCTGTTTCAAAGCTTATTTTGGTTCAGACAAACATGAAAATATGCACAATTACATGCCGACGCAAAAAATTGAAATAGTTAAAGAAGCTTAAAGAAATACTTGAAATGATTCAGAAGTTGGCTTGTATAATCCGAGACTGGTATCAGACATGTCTCTGTTTGTCATCTCTTTTGAAAGAAAAGCAGGAAGTTAAATTGTTTTTTATATTACGCCACCCTCTTATTTTGTTAGACCAGTGCAAAACACACTGTATTGTCACTGACACTTTCACTAATTACCTTTAAATTTTCTGTTTGCTGATAGGAAACTTCAGTGCTCCGAAGCAAGCTCTTGGAACATGATAATCTTGTAAGATACACTGAGAAGTATAAAAGTGAACTGGTAGATTCTAGTGCATCATCATCTTCCAGTACACAATCTCAGAGTGATCCTTCCTCATCAGTACCAAGGCGTCCTACACAATGGAGTGAGTAACTTCTGATTGTACCATATTATTCTGTTTTATACTGATTTTGGTTGTTTCTCTTTCACTTTTTGGAATTCATGGTGATAGTCTGTTAGTTGCATCATAAATGTATATTTTCCTTTTCTATGTTTCTTTTAATATTAAAACATTCAAACCTTGAAAGTCTATGATCCGCCTTTTATTGTTGGTTGAACTCCTTACCTTGCCTGCTTAAACCCTGGTCTTTTTAATTTAACGAAAAGGGTAATATTTGCCCCCGAACTATTGGGAATGGTTCATATATGCCCTCCGTCATACTTTGTGGCTATTTGAGCCCCTAGTGCTTGGTACTTTTATGCCCTTGGCACTAACGGAGGGACACGTCGTACTCCTACAACAAATTGACCCCTCCCCCCCCCCCCCCCCACTTTTAATTTAAATTCGGATTTTAAATAAATCCCAAATCCGACACATAGTCACTAAAATAACCCGGTTCCCACAATACTCTTTGCCCTATAATAACCAATCCCTACACAACATTTCCACCCACTTGTCTCTTTCTTAGTCGTTCATCTCTCCCTTCCCTCACTTCTTTCCCCTTTCTCTTCTCATGTATTGATGGAAGACCCTCAATATGACCATTATCTAACTTTAAAAAACCCACTAAAGAAGGGTTATGGGGGAGGCATAGTAGTGGTGTGACGGAGAAGAAGAGAAAAGGAAGGGTGGGCCAGTGGAGTTCATCGGAGGTTTGGTCGGAGATGGTGTTTCGTCAGAAAAGGAAAAGGGAGGTTTTTTTGATGGTGGGGGTTGAATAGTACCTTGCCGGAGCACATCTGATTTGACAGACTTTTTTTTGGAAATTATTCAAAATTTGGAACTTCTATAATGCCCTTGTTTGGTTACAAAATTTGAAATAGGTTCTAGGGTTCGGGTAAGAAGGAACGACTTAGATGAAAAATGAAGTGGTGAGGGGTGTTTGGTGGGTTTAGTGGGTTGAGGACGATAATGATGGTAAAACGGGAATGGGTTGAAGATGGCAGCGACGACGAGACGATGACGGTGAGGAAGATGGGTGGTGGGTTCGTCTCATTGAAGTGCCGTTCTTCCCATCGACTTTATTCAAAGGAAATGGATGGAACTCCGGCGCCGACAATGTTTTACTCTCTCTGTTTCTAATTTCAACCCTTTTATTCTCAAAATCTTGTGCGTGAACTGTGATGGTGGGTTTAGTTGGATCAAATTGAAAATTGAGGCGCCATGTTGGTTGTTGTTGTCGTTGGTATTGACGACAACGATGATGGTAAAATGGGTTGAAGTAGATGATGATTACGAAGAAGATGATGAAGTTGTAAAATGGGTTGTAAATGAGTCCGGTTATGTTAAATAAGGGGCAAGTTTAATTAAAATTTGATATTAAATAAAAATTGGGGATGGGTTAATTGTTGTAATAATGAAACATGTCCCACTATTAAATATAAGGTATATTTATACCTAAAGTATAACGGTAGGGGCATGAATCACCCGAAAGTATGACAGAAGGTTTGAACGAACCATTTACAATAGTTTGAGGGTATATTTGACCCTTTTCCTTTGATTTAAGGGTGTTATTTTTTGAAGGATAAAAACGTTCAATTCCAATGCCTTGGTTTACTTATGCAGGAATTCGTTTCTGGTACAAAATCTTTGTTTAGTACTATAATTTCTGTATAAGTAATGTAACTATTGAAAAAAGTGGAACTTGAGCGCAAATCAACATCAAATTTCTAGCTAGGGATGTGCACGGATAACGAATTGGTTCGAGTCGAATTTGACCATCATTGAATTGAAATTATGAATTTCTATTTGTTAAAATTCCCATCCAAACTCGATTCATTTTATGTCCAATTTGATTCATTTTTAATCATTTCGATTCGATTTTATGAATCAAATTGTTCAAATTTGATATTTCTACAAACATCTATTTTCATTTCAATTTTAGAGCATTAGCAAATATAATAAAAAATTACAAAATGTTAAAATTAGGAAATAAATAGCATCCTCCCCATTTTTAATTTCCTTGAATGTCCATATATTGTTGCAAATACATTAAATGTAAGGGTATTTTTGTCTTTTCACAATAATCAACACCCAACTCTTGTTCTCTCTTTTTTTCTTCCTTCTTTTTACTTCTTTATACTTCTCTATCTCCATCTCCATCTCCATTAGAGCATCACAAAGCTTTTCCATCTTATTTTTGTTTTTTTTTTCTTTAGGGAAACAAATGAAAGAAAAAATGAAGGATAAAAACTTATTTGATTTGCAGACCCATATTAAAATGGTCTTATTATTTTGGAAAATGGTCAACAAATACCCCCGAACTATGGGGAATAGTTCGTCCATACTCTTCGTTATACTTTCAGGTTACTTATACCCCTCCGTCATACTTTGGAAACATTAATACCCTTGTATTTAACAGTCTTCCACGTGTCGACAACTTGACATCTCAATGAAATAACCCGTGTTAACTTTTAATTTATCAAAAAATGCCCGTATTCAACCCATTAAATCCATCAAAAGACCCACTTCTTTTCCATCAACAATCATCTTCTTCCTCAAGAAATTTGAAGCTAAAATTCAACCATTAACCACCATAATTCTTCACGAAATTGTCCCAAACTTTAGACATAGATTTCTCTCATTGTTTCTGTTCTTTTGGCATATTATTGCCCAAAATGGAGCTCATTTTCTCAAATCGATATTTGAACTTAAGCTTTGAAGCTCAACAATGGCTTCCGATGAAGTTTCTGTCCCCATCATGTTCTTCAACTTAAGTTCCGATGAAGTGTGTGTCTCCAATTGTTCTTAGAAAAGGACCCCACAGAAATCCATTCGTTTTCCTTAATTTCTTGCTTTTCCTATATGGGTTTTTCTTAGTGGGTTCAATTCTTGCATAATTCATTTAAATTTTACAAAACGTCACTATGTGGTTGCAATTGCAATCATTCTTTGTGAAGAACTTGATGGAGATCCAATTAGTTTTCCTTAAAATCTTTATTCTTCCCTTCTGGGTTTGTCTTGGTTAGTTCGATTTTTGTGTTTGATTGCATCTGAATGGGTTTCATGAATTTAATTTGGTTCCACGACGAACAGATAGTGGTGCCTAATATTGATTTTTCTATCTGGGTTAGTCTTGGTTAGTTTTATTTTTGTGTTTGATTGCGTATGGATGTTTAATGGGTTTCATGGATTTAACATTGTTCCTTAACAAACAATGATGGTGCATTTGGTTGTTAGTAGGAGTTGAAGGTGCTGGTTTGGTCGGAGATGACTTTTTTGCTTCAAGCATTTCAATGGTGAGGACTTTTGAAGAATATGATAGAGTGTTGGTTGTGGGTCCCACATTTTCTATGTGTTTGGATGATCATTTATTAATTTTACAAGTTTTGAGGAAAGTGGGTTGAATAGTGGGTCAAATAAAGGGCGAGTCACTTTATTCAGGTATAATAAAAGGGGAATGGGTTATTTAAGTGAGGGGCTGGCATGTTTCTATACGTTAACCATAAGGGAATAAATGTTCTCAAACTATGCGACAGGGTATAAATAACCTGAAAGTATAACGAAGGGCTATGGACGAACCATTTCTCATAGTTTGGGGGATATATTCTACCCTTATTCGTATTATTTTAGAATCCTTGATATTTAAATTGAATTGTTTGATTTGAATCTATCTGAAATATATTTATTCAGAAATGATTTGTGAAGGAGGACAACTAATTTCCTTAATTTGCATTTCACGAACCCTTATTTTCTACACCTACTAGATTTGTTTTTCTTTTTAATGATAAGGGCAGGTAAAAAAAAGAAGGGAAAAGGAGAAAAAGGCGAACGAAAAAGGGACAAATATACCCCAAAACTTTAAAAATGGTACATATATACTCTTTGTTATACTTTAGAGATGTATATATCTTTTCTATCGTACTTTAGGGCCATATATATCCTTAACCCAAACAGAATGGTATATATGTACCATTTATATATATATATATTTTAAACTCTTAAAATTTAAAAGTTGACTTTATTTAAGTTTAAACTCATTTTGTTGAACTTTGAATTTCTGGATGATGGCCAAGGAACCACTGCCATTTGTCTGAAGCACATGACAGTTAGTACATATTTGATGCCAAACTTTGGCCAAGGTATAATTTACACATGACCTACACCTTGCTCTATAAGCTAATATTTATGCATATTTTAATTAATGAATAAGACACCATTGTGGTTCAACAATATGTCATATGTTCTATAATGAGTATAAAAAATAGTATGATTGAATCAACTATGAAAAAGACGAGAAAATATCTTGGACAAGGTAATTGTAATATACATCGATCCATCTCTATAATAATTCCAAATGGGGATAGTGCCACACTTTAATTTAATATTAATACATTTTTAATATTCGAAAATCTTTTAATTATGAAGTTTATATTTTACTCATAAGGATATATACTCTTATAATTATAGAGATGCATGACATACTCACAATATGAAAAAGAGACAAATATACACCCGAACTTTCAAAAATGGTATGTGTATACCCTTCTTTATACTTTAGGGATACCCTTTCATTTGATATGATCCTAAAGTATAGTGGAAAGGGTATATACATTTCTAAAGTATAACGAAAGATATATACATCCCATTTTTGAAAGTTCGGGGTATATTTATCCCTTTTCCGAAAGAATTAGATGAGAATGAGCATTAAATTTGAGAGAAAGAAATCAGTGATGGAGAAAGAAGAATGGATTGGATTAAGCTGGAATTAAAAAAGATGAAAGACGAGGGAAAGAAGCATAAAGATGAAAAGAGTTGGGGTTATTTGAGAACAAAAAGATTCCTGCTTTTAATTTGTTAGACAAAAAATATAAAGACATTCAAGGAAATTAAAAAATTGTGAGGATGCTAACATACTTATATTCATGTAGTATGTTAGCAAAGCCCATACATATGTGTATGTGAGTGTATGTATATAGGTATATCTCAAATTTTCGAATTGATTCGAATTGGAAACACACTCACTAGTATCGATTTGAAAAATCAAAATATTTTAAAATCAAATTCGTAAATCGATTTGAATTGTATAAATCAAATCGAATTATCCAACTTGCTTCGAATTGATTCAGAATTTTGAATTGATTCGATTTGTGCACAACCCTTCTAGTTCATGACGTGAGGATTGTCCAAAATTGTACAAGGAGACAACAATTCAGTCTCCTCACCATTGTGTGGCACTTGACACTCCTGTCCGAATGCTGACGACATGACATTTGGAGCATGAATAACATAACCAAGGAGCCAACATTGAGAACCAATAGTTGAATGGGTTTGGTTCTGATTCGACGTGTAGAAGAAAACCTTGGTTAATTTATGGGGTGAGTATTGCCTAAGAGCATGTTAGAAAATAACTCATTTGCATTGAACAATGTGCGATATATTGGCTTGGTGTGTCATTTCGATACTAGTCTTTAGCTTGTCATATATTGAACCAAATTCTATTCGGTCTTCAATGCTGACATGGTGGAATGTGCACTTCCTACCTGAGATTTAGCCCATAATATTTAGACCCATAAAACTGAAGATTGTCTCAACCCTCTCGTTGACTCAGCTTCAAATTTCTTCCCTGACAATACCACCCTCAACAAAAAAAAGAAAAAAAAAGGTGAGAGAAGAAAAATGTAGTAGGTAACTAAGTGGAGTTTTGATTTTTGGAAAATGGAGAGAAAGCAAGGGTTCTTCTTGGCGTTGAAAGATGAGGTGGTGTGTGAGTGTTATTGCTGGGGAATGTTGAGAGCGTCAGGACAGTGAAGTGGCTTACCTATGCCAAGTTTGCTTCGGATGAAGAAGCTATAAATTTCTTTATGATCTGCTGTGGAAGGGCAATACATTTGTAGCGAATCACCTATGCTGAGTATGCTACAACTGTGAATATGCCCATCGATGACACATTTTTGAAAAGGTTTTGCGTTCTGTTTATAAGCTGATGGTTTTGTTACTATTTGTTCATTTAGGTTCAAAACCCAAAAGCAAGCCTAAGAGGGAGAAAACCGAGGAAGAGAAAAAGTTTCGTAGAAGGGCTAAATATTTTGTGGTCACTCAACTGGTTGCAGTTTTAGTTTTCCTCTCTCTCCTCGGAGGATCTGATGCTGCTGAAGTGGAGCTTGATGAAGATGACGATGTTGTAGATTATGATTGAGCGGTGGGGGCCTTGATCTTCATTTTTGAGTTCTGTTCAGAGTAGTTTAGATTCTTGGTGCATGTTAAGTATTTCCCTCTTTATAATCTGGAAATTTTGAAATTCTTCGGGGTGTACAAGTTGCTGCCATGAATTATGGAATAACTGTGGAATAAATTGATTTTTCTTCTTTCATAAATTGGGCCCTCTTAAGAAAATTGGGGCGATAGAAACAAATACAAGAGATGAAAATTACGGTTTTAATTTTTATGATTTGGTATAAATTTTTGTTTCTACTTCAGTTTGATGAATGTTTGAAAACGGTTGGGTTGCCGCAGACCTTTATATAACTACTATTCTCGGTGACAATATTTTACTATAACGATCATGTTTTTCATGGAATTAATCTTTCATGTTATGTTATCTTAAATGGTTTCATAATAGAATAAATTACTTGGTATAATAAATCTAAGGCTTTAATTTTAATCCATCACGCAGCAATTGTAGTAGTATTTTAAAAAAAATATATTTGAACGAATTAAATTTCTTAATTTCATTTTAAACTCTACACCAGCTGCCCCTCTCCCATTTCTACTCCCTCCGCAATCTTCATCATCTTCGGGGGCAGAGGACGGCTAAAAAGACCAAACAGCAGTTGAGCAGGTTTGCAAAAATTCGGTAGCGTTTGATCGCATTGCGGTGGCTTCCATAGGTCAAAAATACGCCAGTAACAAGATGACAAATATCTGAACCACTATTCTATTCTTTGCTTGCATTAACGTAGTTCAATGACCAGAAATAATAGGCAGCAGACGACGGCTGAAGAGACGACACCAGAGTTGAGCACGTTACTGGAATACCATATCTGGTCTGAATTAGATTTATAATTATTTGTATTTTGTATATCAAACAAATTTAAGGATCGTTTACTATATTATTTGTATTTTTAAAATACTATTTTATATTGTATTGTATTTATAGTTAACTACAGTTGTTTTCTAAAATCTATTTTGTGTTTGTATTTGTGGTTGATAACATGATTGTATTTGTATTTTGTAGAGGTACAGATACTCTGGCCCAATTTCATTGGGCCTGAAGAGAATAGATCCACTTTGGACCTGAAGAGAATAGACCCGCTTTGCAGTTAAAGACTCACTAATGAGGAGGAGTTATACATGGAAGGTGTCACCCTGA
>JBDJHY010000102.1:4824946-4840082 GCA_039654485.1 Withania somnifera | reverse complement strand
AAATTGGTTTCGATATGATGGCGAAAAAGACCCATCACTTAAAAATCCTGCGAACCTTAATTGTCCCAAGAATACTTTAGAAGAATCCTAGATTGAGGATGAGTTTCAAGATTTGGGCTCTTGAAAATCTTGATTGATTTTGTTGAAAACCCTAATATTTGAAGAATAGAATCTTGTGAGGAATTCAAGTTTATATGTTCAAACTGATGGAACAGACTTACCGTGATGTTGGAGGATAAGGAGAGGAGAGAAAACTAATTTGGGTTAGAGAGAACAGAAAAAGAGTGGGAAAATATAAGGAAACCAAAAATACAACTTTTCAATCAAACCTTATGCAACGCATATGCGGAGGCATATTCGCGTAGCCAGTCGCATATGGATTCGAATATAAAGGGAGAAAGTATGCCAAAATTTTGTAATAATGCAACAGAAATGTGAACAACATGTCCCCTTTATTTCGAAAGCAGTTTTTATTTCTATATCCGAAATGGGCCACATTTCCCAGCCATATATCGGGAAAGAAATATTGCTTTACTAAAAAGGTCATAACTTTTACTCTGAACTCAAAATGTTACGTGGTTTGATGCGTTAAAAATTATACTCATAAAACTTTAATTTGATTGGCTATAAACTACAAAAATCCTCATATTGTAAGAGTTATAATTGTTTAAAATTAATCTATAAAAGAACTTATACAAAACCTCAATCGGTAAGAAAGCTTTCAACTCTATGTTAGAGGTTCTTTGTGACCTTAATGCATATCCAAACACTTCATCCATTAAGGAATAATGTGACCTTAACACCTGTACACTGTTTTTGCTTGACTTTTCTTCTTCTTCTTCTTTTTTCTTCAACACTTAAATACATGCAACATATTCATTCTCGTAAGAATTTACTTCCCCAAATCTCCATTATTAGAGTTCTTAATAGTTTGAAAATTTACAAATGGGTTTTGAGTTTATTGATCTTGTTTTTGTTGGGTATAACGTTGTTGTTTTGAAAAATGTGTAAAACTCCATTGTTGAAGTTCCTAAAAGCATGAAACTTTCAAATTGGTTTTGAATTTGTTGATAATTTTAACAAATTGATGATTGTATTTGTTGGTGGTGTCATTTGAAGTTGTTGAAATTTGAAGCTTTTTGAAAAGAATTTGACTTATTTCAAATGTTTTGGGATATGTGTAAAACTTTATTGTTAGAGTTCTTAGAAAATTAGAAAGTTACAAATAGGTTTTGAATTTGTTGAGAATTTTAACAATATTAATTTTTGTAGTTTGTTCGTGGTGTGATTTTGAAGTTGTAGTTAAAATTTGAATCTATTTGAAACGGATTTGACTCATTTCAAATGAAGTTTCAAAGTTAGTTTATAGAGACCAAACACAATTTTTATACAAGTTTGTATAAAAGGTTAAAAATGTATATAAACACATATGTTACACTTTTATACATGTTTATAAAAGTTTATAATTTTGCATACAACTAATGTATAAATTTGTATAAACGTGTATACCGAGTAAAAATTATGGCTATACGGATAGTATTTTTTGGGTTAAGTAAATATAATTATTTTATGTAATTGGTCTATTTTTATAATTTTTTAGAAAATCTACCCCCAAAATATATTTTTGTCCATTTAACTTAAAAACAATTTAAAGATATTTTCTCATTTTCTCATTTTCTCATTTTCTCATTTTCTCATTTTCTCATTTTCTCATTTTCTCTAAATATAACAAAAATGCTTTAAAACACCCAAAGTCTTTCGCCGGACAACTATTTTGGAACATGAGGTATAGATAGCAGCATTAACATCAGGACCGGTTAAATTATCACAACATGAGTTGCAATTACTTGTGTAGCTCCATTTCTCAGTGTCTCCCTCACTTTATTTCTTATACTCCAATCGCTCCTACCATTCTGAGTCCTAGATCCCCATTTCGCCCTTCCCGGCGCCGGCGATTTTGTACATTTGCCATTTCAGCCGACAATAGCTTCACCTGGGACGACGTTTTTCGAGTACCTGATTCTCCTCAAAATGACTCCTCTGACCTCTCAGCTTATTTAGATAAAGTCAACCTTTGTAATCGCGATTTGGTATCCCCAACCCTATCTCACTCTACATGTCTAAAATTAACTTAACAACAAGAGTTGTGTGAAAATAATAAGAGGTTTTAACAGGAGAAGCAATGTGAGTTCATGCCTTTCGTCATTGATGACCAAGTAATTGGCTACGTTCACCATGGGTAATTTCATTTTTCCTTAATATTTTGTTCATAATGCACTTTTGTTTTCTCTTTTAACTAATGCCACTCTATCTAGTTTAAGTTTATCTAGATAATGTTGCCCATTCAAAATAGAATTAGCATAATACTTAGTAATCAAGTAAGCACTCCAACTTTAAGAAGCACTCCAACTTTAAGAGTATCTGGAAAACTTGGTCTCAGCCGACAACTAAACATTCTTAACACTTCCCCACTGTGTCCCGTGAAACTAATGGGGCAGATAAATTTTGGAGGTGTCTAGATGATCATTTTGTAAGTTTAAGTGTTCAACTGATGCATTGGAGAAGACTTGAGGTGTCTAGATGTGTGCTTTAAAAATTGAAGTGCTTACATGCCAGTTGTGGCTAAGTTTTAGCGTTTGTTTATGTATTATGCCAAATGCCAATAGAATCTGTTTTATCTTTGCATCAGATAGCTATTCTTAGTGATTTAAAATTTTGTATTTTGTTTGATGAGAAGGTAACATATTTGGTTATTTAGGTTTGCTCAGTTTTTGAAGCCATTTCACGATGTATTCATTTTCCCACAAGATAATAACTATGGTAGCCATTTGGGATGTCATTGCACTTTACATGCAAACCTGACTACACCCAAGGATCGAACTAAAGCTGTAGCCAATGTCATTAAATCTTTGGGCGAACTGATCCCCGGCATAAGAAATGAGGTACTTCAAACCATTGATACCCTTTGTCTATAAGTTTTCTTCATTTACCACTTCTGAAATCTTTTAGCTAAAATTCCAAAGACTAAAGCTTGTTTCCTCCATGATTACACCATTGCTACGTTGATCACGGGTAGTTTTATCCAGTTGCTTCAGCTTTCGGGGAGCCAATATATTTCTCTCTGGAACGAGCTGCTGCGCCATACTTTGGTATAAAGGTGTTTATTCAGTTTTTCCACTTAAACTAATTGCATTATTTCTTAACAATATGTGTTGATAAATGTTGGATCTTTCTAAATAGATTTTAGTCTTTCTTTTGATATGACCACTTCTGTGAATGACATTATAGACTTGTTTGTGTCAGCTTATGATGGATATTCATACCCACTATTTAGTGTTAGATTGATAGCTTAAGAAGGCCCTTTTTCTTTTCTAATGACGTCCCAGCCCATTAACAATTCTTATCGTGTGACTTTTTGTATCTGTCTGTCAGATGTTCATTATGGTAACTAAGGGAGGTTTCTGGCAGTTTTTGTTTTTATTTTGTCTGAAACGTCGACAAAAGGCCATTAACCAACTATCAGTTTTAATTTTCCAATTCATGAAATCCTTTGAACTTCCTGAGTTGATGTCTAGGTTGGCTTTTACACTTACAGCACATTTTTCCATCATTTGATCTCTGCTTACGAGCGGTAGAGAAATTGAGAACCACCTATTATAAGCCCTAACTTTTCTTGCCAGAGGCCATCCAAACATGTCTTTCTAGAGGCCATCTCCTAGCCAGTAGGGCATATGATACTTCTTTTGACTTTCTCTTTCATGCCTTCTATTGTAATTTTTACGACTCTTTGTTGACGGCAGGCTTATGGAGTTCAGATGAATGGCTATCTTGAGAAAGATGAGCAGAAATTTCTATGGATAGGAAAGAGAAGCAAAGAAAAATCCACCTACCCTGGAATGCTGGATCAATTAGTTGCTGGGGGATTGGTATGTAACACCCTTCAAAGTTAATGGTTTATCACAGATTATCAATATATATGCCTATGGCGTTACTGGTATCCTGGATTTAGTCACTCGGAACTAAGCATGCTTCAGTCGAAAATTCTTTTTCCACTTCATAATCAGTATTTTTATTCATTTCTTGTCAAAGAAATCTACCAACAATCCTCATCAGCTATTTTTTGTGGAGCAGTTCGTTGGTGAGGAACATACTGTAGTATAATAGTCAATATTGTGTAAACATGATTATTTCTTGGTTGATTAATGTTCATTTATGCTGTTTTGGCTGCAGCCATCTGATATTAATTGTGGAGAGAATCTTATTAAGGAATGTGAAGAGGAGGCAGGCATACCAAGATCTATTTCCCATAAGTAAGATCAACTCTACATTATGAAATAACAACCATCAATCTAAGCCATAAGGCACTCTAGTATCTGCTTTCTGTTTTATATGTGAACGAAAATACAATCAATCGAGAACATGAAGTTCATCCCAAGATTCATTCTATTTGTTTCACTAGTCGACAGTGTAATCACATGCAATAAACACGAACTACACTGTAAAGTTTCATAATCTATATCGTACCTGTTACTGAGAAGAAGAGACTTTTGTTTTCATTTTATCTGGAAGAAAAAACTTCTTTCTGAAAAGATACGTTCTTTCTTGTTTTCAAGTTATGAGTTCCTATCTTTCATAGGACTCTTTATATCTTTGAAGTGACACAACACTTCAAAAGAAGAGAAACAACTCTTCAGAAGATACATATATTTTCTCTCTTTTATTGCTAATATTGTAATAAATATATAACACATATATATTTATTTAGTTGGACATGGATCTGGGTTGACCCACATGGGTGATCCACTTTTAATTTCCAACAATATGGTATAAATGTTTCTTTATATTATGCTTGTTCATGTAGCTTATGAATTCTCTTGTCATGATCAGAGCTATTCCAGTTGGAGTTGTGTCCTACATTGACATAGAAGGGTATAGGATGAAGAGAGATGTCCTCTTCTGTTATGATCTTAAGCTTCCAGATGGCTTCACTCCTCATAACAGGGGTAAGCCTACTAAATTTTCAATTTATATCCAAGCACTAAACCAAAGCATTAGATGTTTTTAAGTTCCCAGGTAAGCTATTTAAATTGCTGTTTTCCTGATTCTAGATTTCACATGCAACAAGCATTGTTCGAGGTGAATGGCTTCTTTTTATTTATTTCAGATGTCGTAGAATTCTTGTGAATCTCTCCTCTTTTGAGTTTTGTGACAGATGGGGAAGTTGAGAGCTTTCGATTGGTCCCAGTCAGACAAGTTGCAAATATCATCCGGAAAACACCATTCTTCAAAGCAAACTGCAATCTCGTCATTATTGATTTCCTTTTCCGGCATGGGTAGGAATGTCATACCATTTTCTCTAATATTTCCCTCCAATTTATTAGCCATTTGTTATTTTTGTTTCTGTCCTGCCACATTAAGCACCACTTTACTTATGAAGTTTAAGGTAATGTTCTTGTTGTAAAAGTGAACAAGGATCTAAACTATCTGAACCAGTTCTGAATTAACAAAGTTAGCTGCCAATGCTTTTCACAAACACAAAGTTACATTGCTGCAAGGCACAAAGAGACTCCCAAGACTTACATTGGGCGTCAGCTTTTGCCCTTAGGTTAGCCTACATTCTCTTAATAATAGCAGGATTCGTATAGCTATTGCACAATTTTGGTTTATCTTGTAGAATTGACTGAACTACCATACCTTATGACGTAGTGGTGTCTATAGTTACTTGCTAAGTGCAAGGCTTAGGGTTCAGATCCATCCTGCCAAAATGTGATATCATGACTATCTAGCAGTTATTGACTGAAATCACTGAAGAAATCCAAACATTGAAACAACTGGTGTCCAGTCATTAAATTTTGAACCAACATCTTATTTTGCGTAGCCTTCTTGTAATTTTTTCACCCTTTCCCAGTTTGCTGTAAAAGTCAAAATCTGATAATCTAATAGATTTTAGCTACATCTGAAGGTAGTTTGAAATATCTCTAGACGTAGTATAAGCAGCCTCCAAATTTACCTATTGTGATTCCTTCTTGTTGTTCTCCCTCTATATGCATAATTTATGATCTCACGGTGATTTCCTCCGTCTCTAATGTCGCATTTCAATTTGAAATACTACCAGACACATCAGACCAGAAGAGTTTGGGTACCTGAGGCTACTGCAGAGTTTGAGAAGTGGGTATTGTTCTTAGCAGATGAGCAGATTTATTTTTGAGGGGTGGCAATGAGCCCGTGGAACCATGGACAGAAGAGGGAAAAAGAGAAAAAAGTTGTATATCTATGTCCAATGTTGTAAAATATTCAGTAAATACATTGACGGTCAAGTTCTTTAATTGATCTAGAACTCACATTCTTAATCCTTGAATATTTTAAAGCCCTTTTGTTCCTTCTGTACACTTGCAGCCTTGTTCTGGTAGTCCACTTCCCCTGTTTAATTGCTGTTGTGCTAAATAATTTGCTTGTTAGACTTGCTTATTACTGAACCAAAATTGTCAAAGTTGATCCTTCCGAAAGAAAATATTCCGTTCCATTAAAATTTGCTCCATTACTTATCAATACATCTTTAAATTATTGACATGTCTCTTTGTGAGTTTCAATGATTTAGATTTGAATTGGTGTATTTTCAATTGGTTTGATGAGAGAAATTGATGAAATGGAAACTGAAAACTTAATTGAAGAAAGAGTGACTTTATTTTTTTATGTTTTTTGTATTTCTTGTGTGAAAAGCGAAAAGAGTTGGGGTAAGGATCCTATTTGTAGATTTTTAATACTTTTAGTTAATTTATATTATTTTAAATATATATTTAGATCTCTTATTATTTTTCTAAAAGTTTCAATTCATTTTTCTTTCCACCTCATTGTTATCTCTTTTTAAAAATATTTTAAGTCTTTTCATCACATTTATTTTATCCCCCAATGCGGAAATTTACATTTGTTGTTTCTATTTCAGATTTCAAATATTTTAAAATTCGTATTAATATTTTTTTAAAAAAAAAAAAAAAAAATTCTTGATTTTTTGGGTTAAGATAAAAGTCGGTGTTTCTATTTGCTTAAAAAAACTATCATTTTTCCTTTTCAGACCTTTTATTTCAGTCAATTTTTTTTATTATTATCGTAAAATCATTCTATAACTAGTAGAATCTTCACCACTTTAACCATTGTTATCATAAGCTCTCAAATTTTCTCATCATTGTTGAAGCTCTCAATTTTTTGGAGATAAATTTTAGCCTCATTAGTTAATATTGATGATTTTATCATCTTTAACTTGAGCATACACAAGATCACCATTATCATCTTCAATCTCAGCTCCATTCAGCAGTTCAAGTGGTTATCTATAAGTGATTCGACTTATTTTTTTAATTTATTATATTGAAATCTTTACTGTCATCGATCAGGTGACCAGTTATAAACGACACTCATATTCTAGGTATCAACTAACTATAAATGACAAAAATAATCTAGCACCGACCATTATATATTTTTTAAAAGGATTATACAAATGAAATTACCTAAACACAAATTTCAATTATCAAATTTTTGGAAACCCACATAGAAATTACTTTAAAGAAAAAAAATAACTTTTTTCTATTTGCATTTTGCCCCCCTTTGATATGTCGATACTCGAAATCTAAATTACTTTCAAGAAAAAAAATCGTTAAATTTATTGTCAAAATGGATGTTCGTTTTTTTAAATTTTCTTTCTATTGTTGGTTTTTCAAATCCTCTATATTCTACCTATCTTGATTTGACTCATTATTACTTGTATAATTATTTTTATTAAAATACATGTAATTTTATTCATTTTGCTTATTGGGATTGGAGTTATTTCTATTACAAAAATTCATCTTGTCTATTAATAGACTTAAAATTTAAGGCTCTTTATAAATTAAAATATGTAGTATTTTTTACTTATTCTTCTTGTTTCTATAATTAATTTTTTATTTTTATTTTTTGCAAATTCGTCATATTATATTACCTTTACACTTTATTGTTTGTATGTAGATCACTGATAAAGAGTAGAGGAGGAAATTTCATAAAGATAATGACTCATCATGGAACTTTACAGATAAAAATAATAATATCATCGAAGAAAGACCACTACACTATTACCGCTATTGCCGTTGACGTTCTTCATTCAATGTACTCTTCCTGAGAAATGAAATGAAACGTCTCTTCAGGGGGTTTGAAAAAGATGAACAATAGATTAAAATGCACATCCATAAAATTGCATATTTTTTGTGTAATTCTTGAAAGGCTAAAAAACAAATATTATGTTCATTAACTAGTGTCGGATGTTTGGGATGACTGATACATTGTAGGTATTGAAAAAACAGAAAAAGTTAATGTACATCAAGAGCTTTATACATGCTATTAGTAGCTCCAACTTGAAAATGATCCACAGAACAAGCGAGAAAAGTTATGAGTTCAACCGATGACACTTAAGCATAAAGAGAGAACATTGGCGGAGAAGAGGGGTAACTAAGAGGAGTACTATGTGCTTATTTGAGGGGATCATTTCAATGTATAGAGTAGGAAATATTTGCATGTCCTATTATTGGGTCGAATTTCTTTTAGGACCTGGTTCTTTGATTTTTATTTTCTACTGTATATCTAAATTGGGCCTCTGTGCACTTGTAGATAAATAAAATTTGGTCCAGGGACCACTAAAATTTTGACCAAAAAAAAAAACGAAAAAAAAGGAAGGAGTTCAAAAAATGTCTAATCCTTTAATATAAGTTTGGCTATATTGTTAGTGGTGTAACTTTGTACTTTTGACTGTTGCAACTCTATCATAGACTATAACAAACAGACATATGTCACGACCCGATTTCTGATGTCATGCGGAAACCTACAATAACATAAAGGGGCAAGGGATAAGCGGAAGTCTAAGATAATAAAACAACATCCCTAAAACCTGATATCTGATACATGAGCCACTAAATATGAGTACAAGTCCAAAATAAAAGTACAATATTTGTCTCAGATATACAAGATAAAGCAGACTCCAAACGCTAGGATTCGTCTCTACCTCAGATATAGTCAATCAGCATGAAACACAAAATCAGTGATGTCCACTCGTACATGGGTTTGCACCAAGAAGATGTAGAATGTAGTATGAGTACCAAATAGTTGAAACAATCGGGTACTCAGTAGGCATCATTGGCCGATTTGGCTCATACAAGAATTAAAAACAATAAATAGACAGATAAAGAAAGACAGGTCATAGACAGACAAATAAAATATACACAGAAAACTAACTAACAGGACATAGACAGGTAGATACTCTAGAAAGCTAGCTATCAATTTTGAAGATTCAGGAAAACAAAGGTGAGAACGTACTTGAATCCATTCTCAGCTAATAGAATACAAATTAAAAAAAATGATGGTCTATCGATAACCTCAAATAACGAATAAAAGAAAATAAGGAATAACTACAACTAGTATATAAATAATAAAGATCATGAAAGCACCCAGAAGGATATATCCTACAAGTAATAGTAATCAAAATACTAATAAGTAATGGAAAAGTTCTAATGGCCTCCTATACAACTGTGAAATTCAACAAATGAATCAAACCCTCTGGCCTCCCATACGATCAGAAAGTACAACAAAAAAATAACACTTAAGGATAAAATATGCAAATGATATGATATGATGCTAAAACTAAATTTGTATGCACCTCCTCCGGTACTCGTAGATCCAGCAGACAGGTCCCACGGAAGGACTTCCTCCATATACCTCTACTCCTTTGTATACCTTCATCCGATCGTATACTAACCCAAATCGACAAGCTCCATAGAGGCCATCACCACATACGATCTTAAATGCTCATAACTGTAATCAGACCCATAGAGTCTATCTCAAACTATTAATGTCAGAATGTGTGCCCCGTCGTCACCGAGTCTAAATTAGTATAAGCTCAATATTGTTTCTCGACCGTCTCGAGTCTAAAACTAGTATATATTATCAATGTCTAGCACTCGGGCTTCACCGAGTCTAGTGGTGTATCAAAACAACGCTTATATAATTAATATTCCTCCTTTTCATCAAAAATTGGTAAAGCATCATTTTACACCTATTTTAATCTCATAATACTAAAATAGGTCCACAAGGCAATACAAGGATTCTAAATCTGTGATGTTGGGATCTTGACCATAACAGTAGAAACCAATGCATAAAAACTAGTTTTCACGATAATATTGTGCATAACCACATATAAATGCTCAAATAAGTCTTGTCGTTCCTGCACAGGTTCGGTTACTACAATAATCTAGAACCAACTAGTCGATATCCGGAACTCACATACTTTTTCAATAAACCCAACATTTATGTTTTAGAGTTAATATAGAACATGCAGAGTCACAGTGTAATCGATTGCAAATGCAACAGCAAAGCATAACCAAGAAGAAGACTAAAGAAGAGATAGGGTTAGGGGTACCAAACCTAAAAACCCTATCCAAGGGTAGCTAATTACTTCCATTATTTGAAAAATAAATCTAATATCATATCTGTAAGGCATAGCCTTCCTGAAGTCTGAAGATAAACTAAAAAATACCAAAAGAAAGTAGTCCAGACAGCTCAAATAATATACCAACAAAACTGAATGACCATGAAAAAATTAATGAGCTATGACGAGAAAGAAATGAGCTAAACTTAATGAATTAAACAGAGAACAAACTTGAAAATTTTGGATGAAATTTGATGGAATTTGATGAAATTAGAGTAGAAACTTACCAACAATTAAAGAATAATTTAAGAAAATCATTTCCAACTCTACCTAATATCAGATACAACTGCTCAAAAAAGTGCATTGAAGTATTTTGAGTTATTGAAAATGAAAAGTAGAAGAAAATGGGTGAAAAATTAAATTTATAGGTATTTATACTTGCTAGAGGATTGCTCTTCATGATCGCGTGGATGAGGAGTCTTCATTGCAAAGTTTGGGAAAAGTACTCATCGCGATCGCGCGAGTAAGACTCATGATCGGTAAGGCTGGGGGCTCAGGGGTCACGATTGCGTAAAGGGATGACACAATCATGTAAAGTGAAGAAGGAAGACCTTTGCGATCGCTTGCATGACTGTTTCATGCATGTCTGCACCAGTAGCTGCTGCACTAGAAAATCAGCCAAGAATCAATTTTTGAAATAATGCTTGAAATGCGTTCAAAAATCGATAAACAAAAATTAAATGTTACTTGCATGAAAATGATATATTAAACTCATCGGCGTAAACAAAATTTGAATCCGAGATCATTTCGACAAAATGCTGACTAAATTTAATTCTAGGCCTAAATTACCAATTTTCCAACCGAGTATGCAAAATGATCCCAGTTGGATCGAGGCCTAAATGAAAAACTCACCTAACCAAAACTCGACTTCCAGAGATCTCAATACCCGATTTTGATAAAGGTATAATAAGGATAGAACATGCATAAATCTAGTAAAATAAATGAATTCCCCAAAATCTAATAAACTAGTACACAATCCTCTAAGAAAATAAATACAAAGTATGTAGTGAAAATGTAATGTCTGTCTACAATAGTAGAAATGACCGAAATGAAAGATAGAGAGAGGTAAAGGAAAGCTCTGGATGCTAGAAGCCATCATCTACCCCGGATCATGATAATCAACACAATTTGGAATCAACATCGATTACTCATACTCGCATCAAAAGATGTACAAGTGTAGTATGAATACCAAAAACAATGTGTATCCAGTAGGCATCATAGGCCGATTGATCTCAGATAAGAAATAAAATCAATACATAGCAGATGTCACGAACCTAATTCTTGGATCATGATGGAACCTACTATCCTACCAATATGAGAACCAATCCATAGTCGAAGCCAAAGCTGAGGTCTACCATCATCAATAGCGGAATGCACAAGTATACTAACAAGGTATAAAGGAAAGGGTATATGACTAAAACAGCGGAATAAAACAACAAAATCAATAAACTCCCCAAAACTCGATATTAGTGTAATTAAATAAAGCGTACAAAGTATAAAAAAAAATCTCCCATAAGTATCTATCTAAAAGTACAAAAGAGACAAGTCCTATCCCAAGAGAGAGCAGGGACAGTTGGACGTCAAGATCACTCTGTATCTCTAAAAGCAACAACAAGTAAGCATGAATTACAATTTGTAAATCAATGTCAGGTGCTAGTATTCAGATCAGAATGATAAGAACAAGTGTAGCATGAGTATAAGTAGCCGAAGCAACCCGTATTCAGTAGGCTTCGAGGGCCCATTAGAAAAATAACAATCATAAAAGTAGTGAACAACAGAATACAAGAAAGTAAGGTCACATAAGCAAATGATATAACATGGAAGCTAGATACTTACATAGGAAACAAGAAAATAGGAAGAGTATATCTCTGCTAGCGCTAAAACACAAAACAGGGTCCCAGACAAGAGAAGAGGACATACTCAGAATCCTTGCAACGATATATATATAAGAAAAAATAGAAAGTAATCAAAGAGATGGATAAGTATACAAGGAGGGAATATGGACGGTATACCATTAACCTCAAATAAGAAAGGAAGGAACAGTCAAATGATACATCGTAAAAATATCCCACACAACAAGACAATATCATATATAAAAATAATGATAACTAAGTAGTAACTACGTAAAGTAAATTAACACTTCCAAACCCCCAAAAGGATGGTAGTGTACACACAAAACATGCTCACCTATAGGCCTCTGCATAGGACCAGGAATACACTGAAGTAAACAAGTGCAAAAAGGTAAATACACATAATGAAGTGACTATTCTGTGTACGTTCATCCTTCATTACCCGTAGGCCTAGTACGTAGGAGCTATGGAAAGTGCTAATCATAGATATTCCCATATACCCTTTTTGACCTATACCCCTCCTCCGGTCACAATATAGCCCAGAGGTAAGGTCCATGAAGGAATGCTCACCACGCTAAATCTCTAACATCATCATATCTCACACCCGAAGCCACTGAGTGTTAGAGAGTCTTACAATCGGGCAAATAATACCTCATAAGAATAGTCTCATCAAGCCATAATCTCGAAAAATCTTAGTGTCTCATACCTTAATATAGTAGTATCACCAATGTACTCAAGGAACCGTATCATTAAAATTCTCCAAACTAATAGGTGTGATAAGTATCAAAGAGCTATACTCACTACCGTACTATGACAGACTCAAGTTCCAGTAGCTGTACTCACTTTCGAACGAAGACGAACTGAAGTCCTAGCATAAGTAGTCAAATGATAGAGCTCGATGCTAGAGTATGAAGCTAGAAAAAAACAAGTGAAAGAGTAGTACCGGGTTCTCGAAATAACACCGAGTCTAAAACAAGTAAAAGGTCTATTAACTTATATTATTATTGAAAGTTCCATGTTATCATCTTTCATGCCATTATCCATTACTATCATTCTTATCATCAAAATCGGTGTCTAGCCACCACAGCTAAAAAATCTAATGGTGATACAGGGACCATCCCCCATGCACTCTCGATTGGAGCCTATGGTCCACACTCTCGTAGAATAAATGCAACAACACATTATATACATAGCCAACCTATGCCCTGCATAGACACAACTAAACTATAGATAGCAGCATAATAAAACAAACCTACCTGAGAGAAAAATCCAAAAACCAACCCACACATTAGCATTCTACTACTTCCAGAGTCACCCTAAAGACATACAAGGCTAGTTCTAAGTCACATGTATCGTATTACACCGAGCACCAGTATAGGGAAAGAGTAGGGGATGGAACGAAGAAGCGGTCCAAGTACATGGTAACAACTTATAAACCCAACCCACGAATGTTATTTAGTATAATTATAAAAGAAATATACCGAGAGATAGCCCCACGGAGCCTACCTATCATCCGATGATTAGCGTGCTACAAATTGAAATGTCAAGTCAACTGATAGAAAATGCTCTACGATGGCTCTAAAGCTTAGGAAATAGAAATCACAAGATCAATATGAGTCTAATGGTACAATTTAAACTAAGTTTTGGACTGGGCCTAAAACGGACCTGTGGGCCCTGCTAGCCGAAACCAAAAATAAACTTTTCCACGTGGTCCCCAGTATCACTAGGAACTCGTTCTTCAAAATTAAACTCATTTTGGTCATGGAAAACGCCTCAAATAGCCCAGAGATTATTGATTAATATTGGGTTAAGGATTTGAGCTTTTATGAATTAAATGATGGAATTCAAAAGAGCAACGATTACTACGAAGTAAAATAAACCGAAAGAAAAAAGATTTACCCAATAATTTCTAAGATAATCAAAGAATTCTTGAATTTACAGCTACGAAACTAATGGAGGAAAACTCCCAATTTTAATGGAATTTAACAGAGAAAAAAACTTACCAAGAGTGGGGAAGACGTGAAGAATCTTCAAAAAACTTTTTTGTGAAGTTTGACGGAATATCCCAGCACAAATAGAACAAGAAGAAGAGGAGAAACTGAGAAAAGGGTTGAAAAACAAGCTGAGAAGTCGAGGCTCTACTATTTTATGCCTGGCTGTGCTAGGAAATATTTGTGCTATTTTAGCGAATTTATGCTAAAAGAATTAAATAATAAATTTTTTTTAGAAATGGCGCATGTAATGACCCTTATGGTCATTTATGATAAATACGCGTTTTCTTGCATCATAGAGCATTTCAGCAATTTCCCTAAGTCATTTATGACTTGCTGAGACCGACAGTTCGGATCCTTGGCGACTCAGTCGAGAAATATCTCAAATTCTCTGTTTTAGAGCCTAAAGTTAGGTATTCGTTGACCAAAGACAACTTTTCTTCAAGACGATATCGAAATTTAATTTTGACAGTTCCATTAGCTTCGGAACACCAAACAAAGTCAAGTTTGACCTTAAGTTTGTGTTTTAGAGGTTTCGTTTGTAAGTTATGCGAATTTGTGGAAATTGTTTCAGTTTTAGCCTAAAAGTGGAGTTTGTGTAGAAACTCGATGTTTGGAGTGTCGAAATGGAAATCTGACACTTCCAGAAGGTCTAGAATGATGAATTTAGGCTAGGAGAGGTGTTGGTTTAATTTTCTTGCGTGCTGTTGCAAATTCGGGGTGTTGGCGGAGAAGTGCGCCTTTGGGTTCTTTTGGTTTCAGGGGTCATATTGAGTAAATGACCTCCTATGCCA
>JBDJHY010000102.1:4751066-4768684 GCA_039654485.1 Withania somnifera | reverse complement strand
ATTGAAAGTACTTATCATCAAATTAGACCTACAGTATTTCTTTTTGTTAGGATAGTTTTGTTGGGATTAAGTGAATGGCTTGGGTATGGCATATTTCAGAGATTTAGAACCATATTGGTTTGAGTTGTGTGGTTTCAATTTATTGTGGGACTAATTGTGTGTGCTACCATTCTAAAGGGTTTTATTATTTATGTTAAGGTCTAGTCATGTTCTTAGCAGGGGTTCTACAATATCCGTTTGAGACTTTAGATTCTAGAGGCCAGTGTCGACATGTCAGCTTGGGTAGTAGGAGTAGTACGTCCAGGATTTGGTGATGTTTTTGTATTTTTAAATTTTTGGTCTATTGGATTTGTTGTGGGGTAGTCAATATTGGTTGTTCTTCTTTAACCAATATGGGTAATTTTTTGAGTTAAATGGCAGATCAAAGTTGTATAGTTCAAGTGCTCTGAGTATTAGTTTCCACCATTTTGAGCATGATGCTTCTCTAACTTTGTATTTCAATGGAACTCCATTTGTCAAGTATTTGAGCTATTGATACTACTTTAAAATTTGATGTGCCTAGTTCATACCCAATATGACAAATTTAGTAGTGTCATAGTGGAGGACCAATAATCATGCAAGTTCCACCATAAGTTCAAATGATAGTTGAATGGTTTTTTAAAATATTTTTATTGGGATCTAAACAAAGGAGGTCATATTGGTTCGTATCACTAAGGATCGTTTCATTCACCGTCTACCTATATTTTATGCAACTAAGGTGTAGTAGGGGTATTATTGGTTGTTTTTATTTAGTTAATAAAATTTTCTCTTTTTTTTCTGTCCATCATTTCGTATGTGTAATAAGGGCTTGCATCCAATTTTCAAGTTGAAGGGGTTCATTATAGTTTTTTCAGCGGGCTGCCTATGTTTTAAAAGGTTTGATGCTTCTGGGATTATCATTATCGACTCAATGAGATATGATCACTCATACTGATTTACCGTTCCTTATAGTTTTGGTTGTATTGCCTAAGTTTTTTTTAGAGGTGGTCAGATTATGTGCAGTTTAAGTTGACATGGTATTAGTCCTACATGCCCAACTCACTTAGTAATTGGAAGACATATTGAAGGTTGCGACTAGATTTTGAAAGATCTTAGGAAAGTTTAGAGACTCGCTAGATCTTGACAACATAGTGGTCTCTTGCCCATGTATTTAGATTTTGCAGCTCGAATAAGATCTAGGGAGCATTGTGGATATACACTAGATGGATTTGTTGACAATGAGACTATACTATGAGCATTTGGGGTGATAAGAGGTTCTGAGACTATTTTCAGGTAATATAACTTATAGATTGGTACTTGTTCTTTAGTCCTTGTGGAGCGCTCGTTTTAGTTGTTCTTTGATTGGCATTGTGGTGTTGTCAGTAATGAGCTTTGGGGTTTTGAAAAGATAGTGTTCTAGCTTAAATTTTCTTTTTTCTATTTAGGGAGCTTATGACCTTCCCAAGTTCGTATGCTGAGAGAATTTGGTCTTCAAAGGATTTGTAGTAAAGCTTTTTAGTGGTGTTTTCAATTTTAGGAGCCATCATGAGTGTTATTATAGGTTTTGCAGGGTTTGGTCTTCCTAATTAGTGTCTTTCTCTTTCTTCCTTCCCTTTTTGTTCTAAATTTTAGGGACAAGAGTCCTTTTTATTAGTGGATGTTGTAATGACCTTTACATTCATTTTTGTGTTTTGTTGCATTCTGGTAGCTACCCTAGGTCATTTATGACCAGTTGGGACCAGTAGCTTGGCTCCCTGGCAGTTTGGTTGAGAGTTATCTTGTTTTCCATTTTTAGAGCTTGAACTTATGTAATCGTTGACATTAGTCAACATTCCTTCAAGACAAGCTCAGAATCGAATTTCAATAGTTTTGTTAGCTCTAGATATGGATTTTGGTCTAGGTTGACCCTTAGTTTAGGTTTAGGAGTTTTTGGATCAAATTTATCTTGTTTGATGAGATAATAGTTAGCCAGTAGTTAAATGTTTTACTTTGAAAAATATTGATAATTAGGGCATCAAATCGGAAATTTGACTATGCCATTAGCTCTGAAATGTCAAGTTTGGATTGGGAAGAGTGTTTTTTCAATTCTTGAGGTGTCCGAGTTTATTTTGGGATTTTAGTTGTATTTTATGCATTTTAGTGCTAAGTATTAACTTGGTTAAAATTTATCCAAAATGACCTTGTATCGAAATTTTGACTATTCCATTGAGTTTGGAATGTCATTTTTGATATGCTAGACCAAATAATTAGGTAGCAGAGGTTTTTTGTCAACATAGGCGGCTAGGGATATATTTTCAGTGTGGTACCCCCGGTCATTATGTTAAGGATTTCCCCAAGGCTGGTCATGCTTTGAGTCTGGGACTATTGGTCGCAACACTAGAGATTACCTCCATTACAGAGAGTTTAGCCTATACCTCAGTTATCTCAGTGTCCTCCTAAGCCAGTGTTTCCACTGGTTAGAGTTTATAGCCATGTCAGAGTAGATACCTACTGTGATGCTCAGTATAGTAGGGTAGGTGGTCTGGTTCAGTAATTTTAATGTCATGATCAGGTTATGCTTGGAATTATTTCATCTATGGCAGAGGTGGAGGCTACAGATGAGGTGATTTTAAGTTTTTTCTCACCCTATTTTTAGTTAGTTTGGATTTTATTTGACTTGTATTTTGGTGGTATTTTATGCCTATCCTCTTATTCACCCTATTGTTGTTGGCTAGTGAACCATAGATTGATGATTATTTATTCCTACTCAATAGTTGTCCTGTGCTTAATAATGGATTCTGATGCTAGAAACGATTGGGTAGATTTTGAGGGGCTGAGTTTGTTTTGAGATGCTTACTCTAGACCTTGATTGTTTAATTTGAGATAGTTCGCTGGTAAGTTAGGGCTAGTTAGGTTTGTAGTAGTGTTGTATTTGCGGACGTTGAAGGTTACCTCTTTTTCACAATACAGTTCTAACCTGCGATGCCAGGATTATTACCTTATCCATGCCAGGTAATATAGCCACGAGGGATCATTTGTCACCTCTTTGATATAAAGGTATATCCAGTGCCACTTGGCATAGGTAGGAATCATTGCAATGTTAGGATAGGTGCTTTTCTGGTTGTTTTCATTCATGTATCTTGTGAGTCATAATTTGTGTGTTGACTAAACCACCTGGCCCCTGCCTGAGCATGATTTGTACTTGTCTATTTGAGATAGAGTCTGGCCTCAGGCCCATTCCTATACCTTTTCATGAGTAGGTTTTCTTCCAAGCGATGAGTTGAGGGGAGTTTTGGGTTATGATTGGTATCTACTGAGATTTTTTTAAAGTGTGCATGTGCATGACTTCCTTGCAGGTCATTCTTTTTTTTACTAGATTGGGGGGATACCGATCCCTGAGTTATTCCATGTAAAGGTATAGCATCCTTTATCTGTTGGTTTATACTTTGTAGTATGTTTTAGCATTATCAGTTATTGGATGTAAGCTCGAAAATAGTACTGAGCTAGGGAGCTCTATTTTCTGTTGTTTGAGTATAATTAGTGATGTAGCAGTAGAGTGGTAAGTACGACAGGTTTCAAAAGTGTAATGACCCTTATGGTTATTTATATATTTTACATGTTGTCTTGTATTCAAGAGCATTTCAGTACCATCCTAGGTCATCTATGACCTAATAGGACCGTTAGTTTGGTTTCCTAGTAGTTTGGTTGAGATTTATCTCATTTTTGCTATTTTAAAGCCTGAATTTAGGTAACCATTGATTTATTCAACATTCCTTCAAGACGATATTTGGAATTGAATTCTTCCGTTAGCTGTGGAATATGGATTTTTATGTAGGTGCACCCTTCGTTTGGGTCTAGGATTTTACAGTGTGAGTTTATCTTATTTCACGAGATAGAAGTTTGCTAGAAGCTGGATGTTTGATGTTGGTCAATATTCGATGATTAGATCATCTGATCAAAAATTTAGCTACACCATAACTCTGGAACGCTGAGTTTGGGTTAGGAAGAGTGTTGGTTCACTTCTCGAGGGTTCCAAGGTGATTTTGAGGTATTTTGTAGATTTTAGGCATCTAGGGGTTAAGTGCTGACTTGGCCAACATTCCTATAAAATGACTTTATTTGGGGATTTCAATTGTGTTGTTGAGTCCTAAATACCGATTTAGGTGTGTGTGTATTATCCATTTACATATATCAGACTCCAAACACATTTCGAATGGTGTTCGAATCCCATTGAAATAGTTAGTTTTTGCTGTCAAAATTGCATCTGGTGTAGCCCTAAATTATCCTTCGTGAACCCGGTGCTTGACCGCGAACACGAAAAGTTGACCTTCATTAAACTCTGTAAATGTGGTCCCTGTACCACGAATGTGGAGTCCTAACCTCATACACCCTTCATAAATGCAGTCCCCTGGCCGCTAATATGGAGGGTCATTTTCCCTGAGGGTCGTGAACGCGGCTTTCCATCGAGAATTCATAAGCCAGTTCACTGGTACTATAAATGTTCTTCAACCTCAAAATTTTAGATCATTTCACCATCCCTCTCTCACTCTAATCTCTCTCTAAGTTTAGGAAACCTTAGGTAAATCATAGCTAAGTGTAGGGAATTCGCTCATAGCTCAACTCTTGATTCCTCTATGTCTTGGTGAGATTTCTCCCTTATTTTTTTCCTTTTCCACGGCTTAAATTTCCTTTATTGATTCCCATTGTTGATTTCTTAGTTGAGTTCCTCAATTGTAGCTGGTTTTAAGCACTCGTGAGAGCATAGATGGACATTTTATGCATTGGTGATCAGTTTTCCCCTCGTGTGGTACGCAAATCCTCTACTTTTTATTATAAAATATGTAAAGTTTTGCATATTTTCTATTTTCTTCTCTAGGTATTTTAGAGCCCGATTATTATTCGAATCATGCTAAATTTTGGAGGATAAGTTCAGTTTCTGGGAACTCCATGGCGAATTTCGTTTTGGGCCTGGTTAGCAGGTCCTAAGGGATCATTTTAGGCCCAATTTTGGCACAATCCATAATTCGATATAAGTTGTACGGTTAGCCTCATATTAATGTGTATATACTTATTTTATCATTTTTGAGTCTATTAAAAGAGGTTTTGCAATAGAAGAGTTGATTCCTATGTGATGTAGTGTTGCTTTCGCTGGATGAGGGTAGGCTCCTTGGGCTTACAATGGGGATATCACTTGTGTAATTGTGCTAAATAGCATTTGTAGTTTACGACTACTAGGTTGATACTATGAACATTGAATTCTTATTCTCTTCTACTTCATCTCTTTTTTTCTCACAGCGCTTGATGTAACACGATGCATATGACCTGACATTTGCCTTATGATGGACATAGGGTTACTCTTGAAGTATAGGATGCAGATGCGTGGGTTGGTTTTTGGGTTTTTCCCTCAGGTTTGGACTGGTTATTATATGCTTCTAGCTAATAATTTAGATTGAGCTTATATAGGGTGTAGGATAACTGTAGATATTTCTTGTGTAATATAATTTCATATAGTGTAATCACCATGAGGTTCAGCTTCATGAGATTTATACATTACTCTTAAACCAAATTCGAGCTTTAAAAGAAAAGGAGAGGACCCTCATCCGAGAACTACCTAGGTCCTATTATTATCGTCTTTTAAGACTGTATGGCCTTGTATACCGGTTGTCATATTTATGTCTAATTGGACAAAAGTTGGTATAAATGGGATTTTTTGAAAATAATTAATAATATAGGGCATTTTTACTCATTTTTTACCCGACTGAGTGTCAGGCACCCGGTACTACAACTTTTTTTAGACTAGGTTTTAAAACCTACCACTGGGTACTATCATTTATTGTTACGGCTGGCACTTGAGTCAGACTAAGCTTTTGCAGTGAGTATATCTTTTTCATATTATGGCATGCTTATTAAGATGAGACTCTGATTATTGAAATATTAGGACATTATGGCATTGAGTTGCTAGGGTTTTATAGTACGGTGATACTGATATACAGTGGCACTTGGTATCGACTAGTAAGATATCTTAAGATACTATATATTGGTACGTTGTTGACATATTTATGGACCCTACCTCTAGGGTACGAGTGACTGGAGAAGGGATATATGTTGGAGTAGGGATATATGGGGCTTGCCCTTCCATAGATCTTGCCTTTTGAGCTTAAAGGTACCAAAGGAGGAACATGCACAGGAACTATTGCATCACAATGTCCACGTTTACTTTATCACACTTATTTTATTTATAAACTCTCTGGTAGTATGCGATGTCGGATGGGTGAGCGTGTTTTTGTACACTTCCATTCTTATGGGGTCTTGGAAAGATTTTACCTACCTTTACCTCTTTACATACTGTTAGTTCTAGTTGTTGTAACTACTCCTTACTTTGTATGCCTATTTGTGCCAATTGTTAGTTGTTATCTTCCTTTCAAATCCTTGAGGTTACTGGTACACCTCCCATGCCCACAGTTTTCTTTGTTATCTATCTTGTCTTACTTTCATTCATTATTATTGTGCTACTAGAAGGACCCCGAGTTTGTTCTCTCCTTACCTGAGTTCCTGCTCTATGATTAGCTAGCATTAATTACCTCGCTATCTTCTTTCTTTCTCATTTTAGTATAGCTAGATTCCTTGTTGTTCTATTTGCTTCCGCGACCTACTTTCTTTACATTCTTATTATTTACTGTGATTATGCTCGTTATGTGACTTTTGGGCCCTCAAAGCCTACTACGTACTTATTGCTTTGGAAACTCTTACTCATACTACACTTACATCTTCCTGGTGAAGATCTAAGTACTATACGCAATAGTTAGCCTCATTAATCATGCCTTATTTCGATCAATTTTTTGGAGATACAGATAAAGCTTCGGACGTTCGACCTAGCCTGCATCTCATCAACATTATTTTGTCTCTTTTGTACTTCAGAAATAGTCTTGTATTGTATTAACATCTATACTCTGTACCTTCTAGTGGCTCTGTATATACTGATACCAGGTCTTTGGAGGTTTGTTGACTGCATTTTATGTTATGTTTCTTCCTTATATCATCTCTTCTCCCTTTTCTTCCTCTTATCGTGATTGTACGTGTTCGTATTTTCTACAGTACCCCATCATTTATGGCTCTAGGATATAGGGTATTTTCTCCTACTGGAGGGTTAGTATGTTTCATCATGACTTGATAAATTGGGTCATGATATCTTTCTATCAGAGCCTAGGTTTCGAATGATGTCAATTTATAGGTCGATGTATAGTAGAATCCTACAGATCGGTGCAGAGACATCCTTGTCCTATATTTGGGAGGCTATGATGGCATGTTAGGAACTTGAACCTTTTTTTGGATCTTATATTGTGCATACATCCTGGTATTTTCCTTAAAATATCATTGGTTGTTTTCATTCTCCCACAGATTATGCACACGCAGTCGACGCCTATAGACAATAGTTAGCCCTCTGATCGAATAGCTCGGGATTTAGCATAGGGCCATACTATAGCACCGATAGGGATTACCTTGCCTATTCACACTTAAAAGATTTCAGTAGTTTCTGTGGCACGGTCTCTAGTTCCAATACCAGCTCTAGTGCCCACACCAGATGTCATAGCCCTTCTATGAAAGTTACTTAGCACGTTTGGAGGTCTGCCAAGAGACGGGGCCCAGAAGTCCGCCCATGGGAAAACCTTGGGTGCATCCATCTCAGGAGCGCAGTTGGCTATTGAAGCTCCTCTACCAGTTCATGTATCATCATCCCTTATTCCTTCTCAAGTTTACCTATTCTAGTTTTTTCTCCTATAGCGGCACCACAGGAAGCTATAACAGAGTTGGAACAGAACATCCCCATTAAGTTCCTTTGATTGGATCTCTCAAGGTTTAGTAATTTGCTGAGGGAGAGTGCTCATGATCTCTTAGATGAGCGTGAGAAAAAGGTCGAGGAACCTTGATATTCTAGAATCCCATAGTCTCCTACACCACTTATCAGATGAAGTCTAAGCCGAAGAAGTTGTGGATAGAACAGGTACTTTTTGACCAACCAGGTTACCTCAAATATCAGAATAAGAGTTCTATGAGAGGTTTCCACAAATGTTTATGTCCCGAGCTGAGAGGCATCGACTGAGAGAGGAGTTCAGGTATATCAAGTAGGGATCAATGTTTGTGGATAAGCATGAGACTATATTTCACATTTTTCTATGTATGGAATAGAGATTATGCCTACGAAGCAGGAGCGCATTCGTAAGTTTGCTTATGGTTTGAGGGATATGCATTAGAAGCCAGTGGTGTTATTCGTTTCTGATGGTTGTTCCTTTAGACAGTGGTTGACCATACATAAACCATAGAGTATAATTTTTGTGAGTCACGCCAGTGCAACGATAAGAGGCCCTATTAGCAAGAAGGTTACAGTGGGTCCTGTTCAGAGGGCTAGGGTTATTATCAGCAACTGTCTTTGCAGGGTCAGTCTAGCATGCCGTACAATCTTCTTTTTATATCTTAGAGTTGGTACAATAGAGTTTCAGTGCTCCATCTTCTGTGAAGTCTTATAGGGGTTTTGGGTCTTCAAGCTAAGGTGTCCAGCAGGGTTAACATCGTGTTCTTGAAAAGCTGGGCTGATAGTGGGGTATGCTTTGAGTGTGTTATTGTTGGTCATTATGCTACAAAGTGTCTCTAGAGGGGTGTAATTTAGTTAGTGCCTTAGTCAGTTCAACCTTAAAGTCAGTGCCGCCACAAATTATAAGTGGGGCATAGGATGGAGGTTCGTGGTGGTGGGAAGTGAGGTAGGGCTAGTGGTCATAGTAGTGGTTGGTCTAGAGGTGGTTACTCATTGTATGCTATACCTGGTAAGGCAGAGGATGTGGCCTCAAATTCCATTATTACTGGTACGATTTCTATTTGTTCTAGATCATCCTTAGCCTAATTTACCATGGCTTTATTTACTCTTATGTGTCTTCCTACTTTGCGCCTTGATTGAGGTTAGATAGTGAGATTTTAACTATGCTTGTATTTATTTCTAACCTAGTAGGAGACTCTCTATTAGTGGATTGGGTTTTGAAGTCTTGTTTGGTTTCTGTTAGAGGGTTTAGTACCTTGGTCGACTTGATGTTGCTAGATATGGTAGATTTTGACATTATACTGGGCATGGACTAATCTCATCACTGTACAGTTTTGGATTTCTTTACCAAGATAGTTACTATAGTCATACCTGGTGTATCCCCAGTTGTGGTCATGGTTCTATTAGTTGTGCACCGAAAAGGATCATCTCCTGCCTTTATGCAATGAAGTTGGTGGGAAAATGATGTATGGCTTACTTAGTTTACATTCGCAACATTCGAGCTGACAATCCTACTATTAAGAGTGCCTATTATTTTGAGTTCTTGGATGTTTTTCAAACTACCTACCTAAACTTCCACCTGAGCATGACATTGACTTTTCAATTGAGTTAGATCCAACAAATCAGAAAATTTTAATTATTTATTACCATATGGCTCCTGTCGAGTTGAGGAAGATGAAGGTTCAACTCCAGGTTCTTCTAGATAAGGGGTTTATTCATTTGAGTGTTTCTCCATAGGATACTTCGGTGTTGTTTGTAAAGAAGAAGGACAGTTTGATGCATATATGTATAGATTATCGAAATCTTAATAAGGTGGTGGTTAAGAATAGGTATCTGGTGCCGAGGATAGATGATTTATTTGACCATGTTCAGAGAGAAATAGTTTTTTCTAAGATTGATCTTAAGGTAAGGGTATTATTAGCTCAGGATTAGGGCATAGAATATCCCAAAGAAATCGTTCAGGACATAATGTGGGCATTATAAGTTCCTCATCATGTATTTTGGGTTGAAAATTCCCCCGCAACCTTTATGGACATGATGCACAGGGTGTTCATCCCTATTTGAACTCATTCGTAATTGTATATATCAATGATATCTTAGTATACTTGCGAATTAAAATGGAGCACAAACAACACTTGAATCTGTGCTCTAGAATCTGAGAGGGCATAGGTTTTATGCCAAGTTGTCTAAGTGTGAATTTTTATTGGAGTCTGTAGCATTCCTAAATGATGTCTATATATGGGATTTTAGTAAACCCAAAGATGATTCAGGAAGTTTTTGATTGGCCGAGACCTATGTCTCTTTTTGAGGTTTGGTTCTTTATTGGGTTAGTAGGTTATTATAGACGAGTTATTGAGGGTTTTTGTTGATAGCTGCATCTTTCACCAAACTAACTAGGAAGGATGTTCTTTTTTTAGTGGTTCGAAGAGTATGAGACAAGTTTGTTGAGCACCAATTCTGGTTGTATTGATTGAGATCCAGAACTTTTTAGTGTATTGTAATGTTTTAGGTTTTGTCTTGTGTTGAGGCTTGGTCTTTACTACTTATTCATATCCAATAGTGTGAGTTTCAGGATCATTATTTTGGGTATTCTCCTTGACTAGGTGTTAGATGGTGAGGCCAACAAGGCTTCTATTGATTCAGATGGGGTTCTGAAATATGATGGTCGGGTTTATGTGCCGCAGATTGATAGTCTTATTCAGTTGATTCTGCAGGAGGCTCATAACTCTAGGTATTCGATTTACTTGGGTGGAGTTAAAATGTACTATGACTTGCATCAGTTGTATTGGTGGAGTGGGATGAAGAGGGATATTGCAGAGTATGTGTCTTAGTGTATGAACTTCTAACAGGTTAAGTTTGAGCACAGGTGTAGCGAATATCCGTGATGGTGTAGTGGAGGTTTTCATTAGTATAGGTGGCTATGGTTATGCTTTCAGTGTGTTACCGTCAGTAGTTATGTCAAGGATTGACCCCAAGGCTGGTAGTTCTTTTAGTATGGGATTATCTGTCATTATGCTAGAGATTACCTCCAGTGTAGGCTGGTTCAGCTTATAGCTCAGGGTCATTTTGAGACAGTGTCTCCACCGTCTAGAGGTAATGGTCATGCCAAAGTAGATACCCATGGTGATGTTTAGTGTGGTAGGGTAGGCGGTCGGGGTTAGGGTTTTTTTGGTTTTGATAAGGTTATACCTAGAGTTATTTTAGCTATGGAAGAGTGGAGGCAGAGGCGTTGATTCTAGGTTTTTTCCCACCCTATTATTAGTCGGTCAACTTTTATTTGACTTATGTATTGTAGTCATTTATACCTATCCTCTTATTCACCCTATTGTTGTTGGCTAGAGAGCCATGGATTGATGATTATTCGTTGCTACTCGATAGCTGTCCTATGCTTAGTAATGGATTCTGATGCTAGACCCATTTGGGTAGATTTCGAGGGCCTGAGTTTGTTCTTAGATGATCACACTAGACCTTGATTGGTTGATTTGAGAGAGTTTGTTAATAAGTTGGGCTAGTCAGGTTAGTAGTAGTGCTGTATTTTTTAAGTGTGGATAGGTTACCCTTTTTTTTCTCTATATGGTTCTAAGTTGTTGTGACAGTACATTACTTTATCGAAGCCTGGTGAATCCTCGGTTATGTGGTTGGGTCTTGTAACCATGAGGGATTATCTCTTACCTCTTGGGTAGGAAGTTACTTTTGGTTCTACTTGGACGTACTAGGAAATGTTACGATCCGTGCGTTGCTGGTTCTTTTGAATCATGTATGTTGTGAGTCATCATTGATGTTTTTACTGACCTAAACTGACCACCCACCTAAGCATGATTGGTACTTCTTATGTTGAGATAGATTCGGTCCTCATGCCTATTCCTATCCCTTTTCATAAGTTGGATTTACATCGAGTGTTGAGGCGCGGGGAGTTTTAGGTTACGATTAGTGTCTGTACGAATTTTAGTGAAGTGTGTATGTGTGTAATTTCCCTGTAGCTAGTGAAATAAGTATTGGGGATTCAGGAAAAAGAGAATAGGAGTGTACCTAAATCTATGTTCATCTAACAAGAGAATATCAAAGAAAACAGATATGGTGGTATATTGGGAACCTCAATAAAAAGACCAAAGGAAGGGATCTCAATCAAGTAATGAAATGATAGACAACATGAAGGAATTCCCAGATAATATAATTAGAAACTAATACATGAAACTAAGTAACGAAATAAGTAAGCTAAAATCCCAACAAGCATTGTTACACCCGAGGGATGCATGCAAGTGAAAATAAACTCCCCAACCTCCCATACACCTGAAGAGTAAAACCAGCAAATAATAAATAATGATAAAAGTATGCATAATGATAAGATATGATATGATGCCAGTAAAGTCCTGTATGCTCCTTCTCCAAGCATGGAAGGTCACAACATGTATACCACTACTACCTCGAATACCCCTCCTCCAGTTACCTACAAGCACAGATCAACAAGGTTCATAGAGGTCGCAACCATATACAACTCATAATATTATACTTTACTCGGACATATATCAGGTCTATCTTAATAATTTCAAGTATCACTAATCTCTCCTAGCTTCAACTGGGTCTAAAACTAGTAAAAAATCAATATCTAGATCTTTGCCGCAACCGAGTCTAGTATCAGCTCAAAATAAGTGGATAAATCCAACTTTAATCTTTTATCATTGAATATTGTATAAACCATCAATTATACTTATTTCAATCTTATAATACTGAAAACGAGCCCACAAAGTCATGCAGGGTTACAAAATCAGTGATGTTGGACTCTCAGTCATAAAATAGTAGAAACTAATGCATAGAAACTAGTTTTCATGATGATGTCATGCACAACCACAATCAACATATCACAATCACTCTTCTTGTCCCTACATAGATTGGTATCACTACAGCAACTAAGAACCAGCTAGTCGATGTACGAGACTCATGAGCATTCTCAATAATCCCACCATCTATGTTATAGAGTTAATACAAAGCCATGCAAGGTCATAGCGTAATCTATAATAATATCATAAAACTAAAGCAAAAGCCAAAAATAGACTAAAAGAAGTGGACAAGGTCAAAGGTACCAATCCTAATAGCACAATTCAAGGATAGCTAAATACTATAACTATCTTGAATATAAACTCAATTTAATATCAGTAAGCCATAGTATACTTGATGTTCGAAGAATAGCTTGCAAATACTGGAAAATCAGCTCGGCCTGCTCTAAAAATACTCCAATGATCATGAAACTATCAAAATAATAATCTACGCGTTAAGAGGAATCAAATGATACCCATAAAGTTATGATTCTAATCAGGAGCAAATATTCGAGTTAAAATAGGACCGCTGGTCTGGTAATCCAAATCTTAAAACCAAATGTATCAATGCGTTCCTCTCATTACCGGAAACATATACCTAAAATTTAAAGTAAAAAGGAGCTAGGAACAAGCTAGAATCACTGACTAAAGTGAAGAACAAAGTTGAAGAAATTAGGAAATTTGAGGGAATTCAATGAAATTAGAGTGCAAAAAGATTGAAATACGCAATCCTAGACGTTATCCAAGCTCACATGCAAAAGACCAAGATTTAATAATAGAGAAAATATAAGTATTGGTGTGACGAAGATGAAAAATGGAATGAATTTTTGGGCTTTCAGCTATTTATAGTTGTTATGAACAGTGCCTCGCGATCATGTGAGGATATGTCGCTATCATGTGGCTGGAGGAGACTACTCTTCGCATTCGCGTAGGATCACATGGGGATCAGTGTACTAACTTAAAGGATCACGATCACGTGAAGCAAGAGCATGGTCGCATAGAGTAATCTGAATATATCACCTTGATTGCATGAAGGATGTGCAGATTGTGTAGAGTAAAATTGAGGTGTACCGGAAATGGAACCGTTCGAAATCCAAACTTGAAAATGAGACTTGAAATGAGTTCAGAATTCAATAAATACAAACAAAATATACTACCTGTATTAAAAGGACATTCCAGACTCAATGGTGTGGATAAAATTTTGATCTGAGGTTGTTTTGACAAAATATTGACTAAAGTAAACCCTCAACCTAAATTTCCAAAATTCCAATCGAGTACTCAAAACTATCCTGGCTAGCCCGAGACCCAAACCAACAATTCACGTAACTCAAACTAAACATTCTGGAGCTGATGGCGTAGTCGAATTTTCAATCCGACATACAATCATCAAAAGTTGACCAAAGTCAAACCTTTAAACTTCAAAACAAGCAAAACAAGATAAAAATGTAACCAAGACCTCCGGACACAAACCAAGAGTACATCGAGATAAAAATTCAGGTTCCGAAGCTAAAGAAATTATTGGAATTCAATTTGAGTTCATTTTCAAAGAATGTTGAGTGAACGATTTCAAAAGTTAAGGCTCTGAAATAAAAGAAACGGACATAACAATCATACGAACGACACGATAAGTCATAATTGACTTGGTACCATTAAAGAAAAGTTGAAAGGTGCAATAAAAGTATGATAATGTAAAAATTACCGAAAGGTTCATTACTACATCTACAACTAAAAATACTTTCTTCGTTAAAAGTCAAAAGAAGAGAGTACCTAAATGCTCAAATAGCTGTAGATACTAAGCCCGTAACTTATTCTCGATCTCCAAAGTATCCTCCTCAACAGGACGATCCCTCCACCGAACCTTTACCATCAAAATCTCCCTAGACCTCAACTTTCCCACATCTCTGTCTAAAATGAGCATAGGCTTCTCCACCGCGAACAAACTCTTATCCACCTTAATGAATCATATTGAAGCACATGAGACTCATCAAGAACATACCGTCTTAATATAGAAACATGGAAAATCGGATGCATAACGGAAAACATCAAAGGCAAGGCTAACTTTTAAGCAACACTACCAATGCGATTGAGGATCTTGAAATGACTAATATACCTGGGGCTAAGCATGCCCCGCTTCCCAAACCTCATCACACCCTTCATTATTGACACCCTCAAGAACGCATGATCACCAGCACTGAATTCTAAGGCATGATATCTGTGGTCTGAAAACTCTTTTGCCTACTACGGCTGCTTAAAGTTTATCTTAAATCAAACAAACTTTATCCAGAGCATCTTGGAACAGTCTGTACTATGAAGCCTGGACTCAAAACCATCAAACTTACCCACCGGTGATCTACACTGCTTACCATACAAAGCCTCAAAAGGTTCATTTGAATACTCGAATGATAGCTGCTATTATAAAAAAACTCGACCAAGGTTAGGTGTTGATCCAATGAACCACCAAAATCAAGAACAAATGCTTGCAATATGTCCTCCAGGACCTAAATGGTCCTCTCATACTGGCTATCCGTCAGCGGGTGAAAAGTCATGCTGAGATGAACCTCCGTACTCATACCTTGTTGAATAGCCCTCCAAAATTGAGAAGTGAACTGAATACTGCGGTCTGAGATGATAGAAATCGGAATACCGTGCAATCAAACTACCTCCGTGAGATAAATCTGAGCTAGCTTCTCTACACTGAGACTTAGTCAACCAATCAACTATAACCCAAACTAAATTATGACTCCATGAAGTGCGTGGCAACCCTGAAATGAAGTCTGTAGTGATTTGTTCCCGCTTCTACTTAGGAATGGGAAGACTTTGCATCAATCCACCGGATCTCTGGTGCTCAAACTTCACCTACTAACTGTACAATCACCAAGATACAAACTTTGCAATGCCCCTCTTCTTACCACTCTACCAGTAAATTTGTCTCAAATCTCTGTACATCTTAGTTGCACCTGAATGGATGGAATATCTGGAACAATGAGCCTCACGAAGGATCAATTAAAGCAAATCTCCAGCCCTCGAAACATAAATGCGACCCTCCAACCTCAAAGTACCCTCTTAAGGCTCTATGCAGTGCACTCCTCAACAACCAATCACAAATGTCAATCAAATCTTTGTCCTCAAACTGATGTTGCTAAATCTGATCAATCAAATTAGAACGAGCCTCAACACTGGCGAGAATGCAACTAGAATCCGATAAATCAAACCTGACCAATAGGTTAGTCAAGGACAAGTTTGTCTTTACGATATGTTAACTAGAGTTACCGATTTTAAAAGTTAAGGCTCTGAAATAGAAAACGGACTTAACAAGCAAATGAACGACCCAAGAACCGAACCACTAGTCCCCACAGTCATAAATGACTTGGGACCGCTACAAGAAAACTCTAAAATGTGCGAAAAGTGTGATAGAGTAAAAATATCCAGAAGGATCATTACATATGGCTTAATCACTGAGACACTTCCGCTTGTTCTCTGATTGTAACTGGACAAATGGAGTAAAAAACATTCTTGTTTCATGGACTGGAATCTCCTGTCCGCAAATGGCTTGCAACAACATTTAGAATGGATCAAAAGGAGGAAATGGAGGCAATTCAATAAGGAAATGATGGCAACAACGTGGGGAACTACTATCTACCACACATAGCATGCACGAAATTGCAAATTGTTTAGAACTGAATTCGTACATAGCAGTTATGTAGTTTCAATAATAAAGAAAGAAATTATAGAGAAATTAAAGTTCTTACATGGGTCTATGAAATCAGTTAAGAGGTTGTTCGCTTATTCAAACATCGTATAATTAGTTTTCGGGTTTATTAGAGGCCTTAACATTGCCCTTCCAAGAAAAGCCGATATGATTTTTGGGTGTGTGGATATGATTTTTGGATGTAATGTTTTTGTTTGTCTATGTTAATATTTCAGCGATTAACAAAAACTCTAATTATTTATGGTCAAATAAGAACGGGTGAATAGCTTTTACCTTAATGGTGTTACTTTAGCTTCACTAATATAAGAACTATCAATCACTTTCATCATCAGTTGCACACGAAATTAAAAAGGAAATAACATTTTAAAAGACGCTCCAATTGTTTGTCCAGATATTAGAGCTATCCCAACGCCAAATCTCTTGATTTCAGAAAATTACTAAATGGTACTCCAAAGAGCTCCAAACGAAAAGGTAAAAAGTACATGCCGCCACATTTTCAAATTTGGATGTTTTACATGCTTCAGAGATCAATAACACGAGAAAGCTTTTGAATGCGATTCAACAGGAAGTCCCCTTGCTTGATTGTTGCCTGATACAGAGCATTCTTTGCATCAGGGCGATTAGTTTCCAATACTCCTGCTACTTTATCAATCTTGCAATGCAACTTCCCAGCTGCAATGAACCGAGATAGTTCCCTGAATTGAAACAAAAAAGTTCAATTATGTACACATTCTACAGTTAATACACACGTTCTACAGTGAAACTACGGTCCAGTATTCAGCTAAGCATGAAATAGCACTCACGAGTCGATGAAATCCTCAGACACCCCAAAAGCCTTGGCCATGGCCTCAATAGTAACACTCTTGTAGGACTCCAGGAACTGGGAATACACAACTGTTCTGACCTCCCTCATATAATATCTGAAGTGTGGTTGCAAGTAGCGATTCAATTTAATATGCTCCGTCAAGCCAGCTGAAAACACCATTAAGGTAAAAGTCAACCATTTTTCAACTGATATATCATTCAGTCCACATGACAAATGACCCTAGCTATCAATATATAGGTGAATCAAAAATCACTCAGTATATAATAGATATAGCTTGTTTACTATCCTGTAACTCAATACTTTTACAGATCACATTTTAACGCCACTTGATGTCTAGATCTATAACACACATTGATAGCTGTCCATCTTTCTTTTATGCAAGGGTCACAACTGGTCTCTCGCCTGCCCTCATCTCCAATAATTCAGGTGGACTCAACCTAAGAAGCGAGCTGACTAGACAAC
>JBDJHY010000102.1:4737129-4748731 GCA_039654485.1 Withania somnifera | reverse complement strand
TGGTTTTTGGAGCAGCTTAGGTAGCGAAGTTGTTTAATCTCATATTTCGGACTGTGAAGACACCTGAGGCTTGGATATGTAGTACGATGATTTCATTGTACAAGAATAAGGGTGACATTTAAAATTACAATAACAATTGGGGTATAAAGTTGTTAAGTCACACGATGAAGATTTGAAAAAGGGTGGTGGAGTTGAAGTTAAGGAAGATAGTGACTATTTCCAAAAATCAATTCGGATTCATACCAGGACACTCGACTACCAAAGATATTCATCTCGTCAGGAGACTAGTGGAGCAATAAGTGAAAGGAAGAAGAAGAAATTCATCAAGAAAAGGCGTAATCAAAGTCCCTAGAGGTATTATAGAGGTGTTCTTGTGACGTATATTAGATCGATTAAGGACATATACGACGAAACAAGGATTCCTGTAAGAAGTACGAGAGGGGACTCGGAGCATTTTGCGATACTTATGGGGTTGCATTAAGGATCGACCCTTAACCCTTTTTTATTTGTCTTGGCGACGGATGGATTGATACGTATTATTCAAGGCGAAGTGCCTCAATGTATGTTATTTACGGATGACATGGTTTTGATTGACGAGACCCATAGAGGGGCTAAGGCTAAGTCGGAGGTTTGGAGACAAACCCTCGAGTCTAAAGGATTTAAGTTGAGCAGAACAAAGAATATTTGGAGTGTAAATTCAGCAAGGTGGTGCATAGTGATAACATGATAGTGAAGCTCAACATTCAAGCCATTCAGTCGAGATATAGTTTCAAGTATCTTGGATCTATAATTCGAAAAAATAAACTGAGGAGGATGTCAATCACTTATTGGAGCGGCGTGGATGAAATGGAGACTTGTATCAAAAGTCTTAAGCAATAAAAAGGTGTCTCTTAAGCGTAAAGGAAGGTTTTACAAAGGGGTTGTTAGACCATAGGGCGAAATATTAGCCAGTTAAGAACTCTCACATCTAAAAGATAAAAGTGGTTAAGATAAAAATGTTGCAATGGATGTATGGGATACTATGAGAGACAAGATTAGGAATGTAGTTAAACGAGACAAAGTGGAAGTGATTTCGGTTGAAGACAAGATGCAGAAGGCGAGGTTGAAATAGTTCAGGCATGTGATCAGGAGGGACATGGATGCCCTTGTGCAGAAGTATGAGAGGTTAGCTATGGATGGGTTCATATGTGGTAGAGGTAGACTGAAAAAATATTAGAGAGGTGATTATACATGATATAGAGCAGTTACAACTTATCGAGGACGTGGCCCTAGATATAAAGGAGTGGAGGACACATATTAGAGTAGTAGCTTAGGAGGGTGGAGTTTGTTCTGGTTAGTAGTAGGTTTTCTATATTTATGCTTGGCGTCGGGGTGTTTCACCTATAGTGTCTTGTTATTGGAGTTTGGGTAAGGTTTTTTGTTTCAGGTAGATTGATTGTGGTATTATTTGATGGTAGTGTTGTTTCTGCTATTATCTATTGTTCACTCACTACCTATCATTTCGTTTTCTTATATTACGTCCTTTCCTAGACTTCTTATGTTAAGCCGTGAACACCCCTAGATATCGCAAGTTTACCTACCTGCAACTCTATACTTTTACAGATCACATTTTAACACCACTAGATGTCTAGATCTATAACACACATTGATATTTGTGTATCTTTCTTTTATGCAAGGGTCAACAACTGGTCTCTCGCCTGCCCTCATCTCCGGTAATTAGTTCAAAAGTTCATGTGAATTCAACCTAAGAAGCGAGCCAACTACACAACCTAGGAAGACTTCACAATGAGAATCACAAGTTCCCTACCACCACCAACTCCTCATCAAACTTAAAGAGATTAACGGACATCACTTTGTGGGCAATTGGACAAGAACTCTTATCCATTTGAGAAGTTCCAAAATTTTGGTGGAAGGTTCTTAGAAAAGCCACTTGACATATTCAGAAAGCTAAGAACGCCTAATACACAATTCAAATCTCTACCTCTATTTGAAGTTAAAAAAAAATGCACTACATGATACATTTACATTATTTTCCTTTGATAGTCTTCTCATTGTGATATAAACCAGATGCACGAAATAGCATCTTTTTTATTCTTTAAGTATGTGCCAGAGACACAACTATTATACAACCCAGTCTTATCAAGTTTAAATTACTCACATGATTAATAAAGAGCATTAAGACCCCACACCTTCTTGCAGATATTCAAAATACTTTAAAAGAAAAAGAAATTAGGTGTCTATCCAACAGTTGTCCAACCTATTTCACTATAAAGGTACTCCACAAAGGAAACACAATTCCATCTGGGGATTAAAACTTCCAAACAGGATTATCAATAGTCAATACCTTGCAAACACAACTATCACCTGTCAAATTCGCCAGAAATGCATCAGGGATCCCCATCATAGTTTTAAAGGACATATCTACATTAAATTTGGGATGCAGACATTTGCAAACTACAAATGAACACTTAACATACGAAAGAGAAAACAATGAAAAAGCTTACCAAATGCGGAGAAAAATGACTTGTATTGACACTCATATAATGAGTTCATAAACTCAAACAGATATGGAATTTTTCCAATTACTGTCAAGATCTCTGGTGCATCCACTACCTGCAACATATAAAAACCAAAATGAAATTACAATATATTAGTGACAGTAACATCCAGGATATTCCAATGGAACACAAATTCAAAGTTTCATAAATTCCTAACCTACAAACAGCGATATAAGAGGGAGTAAAATTGAATACCTTTTGTTTCAAGGAAACCCGATCCAAGGTAATGATGCTCGTAAGGACAGTATAAAATATGAAAGTATCATAAGGAAAAAGCTCATATGTGGTAAAAGTTGAGATAGAATCAAGGAAAAGGTCTGCTGCTTTCTTGAAGTTACGAGTGGACATGCAGAACAACCCTTCATACACCTTCAACCTGTTCTTTCTCTCCCAGTCACCCCCCTCTTCAAATAGTCTATCAGACAAAAAAACATTGGGAGTTAGCTTAATAACTAGAAAAGGCATTTAGAACATTCTAACAACATCTGAACTGCTCGTGAGACACTCCTACTTTTTGTTTTTTTGATGAATTCTGAGACACTCCTACTTACTTCTTTGCCTTGTCAATGCTTTTAGAAATGAGGTCGAAATCTAAGTCAAACAATCCCATCTGCAAGGTATAGAACACCAAGTCCATCCTTTGCCCAACTGCAACAGTTTTGCTCTCAGTCACCTTAAGTTGTTCAAGTGCTTTCTCCTGAATTTTAAATCAAATACGCTTGGATTGAGATTTTCCCAGTGTGAACAAACAAACTCTGAGTAATTATTTGAGTGAGTGAGTGAGAGAGAGAGAGAGAACGCCTGCCTTGTCACCAATCCGAATGTAGAACAATGATTTTGCCAAATGAGCTTCTCGAACTTCACTTTCACCCAAGTTTTCTTCTGCATCAGCAATCCTTGATAAATATATCAAGTTAGATGTGTGATTCAAGTATAAGAAGCAATGAATCTCCATTTTATGCAAAAGAAAGCATACATCTTTCTCTCACCTTTCTTGTCTATGAATAATAAAAAATTGAAACAGCACAATCGAGTATGCCCAAACTGGCTAAAAGCAGTTACAAGGTACTCATCCATAAAATATAGCATGGGCCTTTTTAAAAATGATAAGCCCATCCATTAAGTAGTACACAAGGTACTCATCCATTACTTTCTCTCAGCTATTGTAAAAGTAAAGATTAATATGAACCATGATATCAGCTTTAATTAACAAATTTATTAGTAATCATGATTATCGCATCCAAAGAATATGATTTCAAGCTCAATTCTAATACAAATTATCATGTCTTCTCTTGGATGACAATGTTATCTATATATGACTTTTAACTTGCTATAAAATGCCAACCATATGATTTCCAAGTGAAATAATAGACTTTTCTCCAAGACCCATTCTTTGGCTTCAACAACAACATACACAGTAAATTTTTACAAAGTGGAGTCCGGAGAAGGTAAAGTCTTAAGCAGTCCGTACCACTACCTCCAAGGTGGTGAGGTAGAGACGCTGTTGATGTCCGACTTACAATTGGTCAATCACCCTACTCGTATGTTCTTAAGGGTGGAAATTTTCCTACACTTGACCCAAAAGAAAAAAACAATGGGAAAGGAACAGTTACTGGGACTAAAATGCAGTAAAACACCACAGGAAAAAGATGCACTATTAGAGATCACCTACTATGCAGATATAACGTACATCTCATCGAGTTTTCTGAGCTCATCACAATTCTTAGCACGCATTGAATCAAGAACCTTCTGATCCAAACTCAAAACCCCATTAGAAACTAGGGCTTCATGTAACGGAACCATATCTGAAAAAGCCCATTCACAAACAAATCAATACAAATTTGAACTTCAAGAAAAAATTTAAATTTCAAAAACATTATGAATCAGATTTACCATTGGAGACCACAGCTTCCAATACTTCTTCACGGAGGCGAACTTTATCCAAGTCATTGACATCTGGATGTGTCAAACGGAATAGTTTGTGTGCAAGAATTAGCTGTGGTTGCTGTGTTCCTTCTTCCGAGTCCATGGCTACTCTCTTCTTTTATATTTCTGGGGATTTTCACTGAGTTTCAGATGCTTTACTTGTGAAAGGGTGCAGAAAGATTTTTTTTGTCGGAAGATGTATAAGGATGGGGAAGGGGGCTATAATTGGGCTTTTGAGTGGGCTGAACTTTGGGCCAAAATTAAAGAATTAATGGGCCCATATGGCAATACATAACTTCACCAAGTTCTTATAAAATAGTATATTTTCCGATCAACATCTCACGCAAGATGTTGCGTGGCAATGAAACTATCAGTGGTTAATTTATCTACTGATGGTATAAGAGACACATACCCAACTTTTACGGCAAGTGATATAAAAAAAGATAGCTAAAACAAAACAAAAAAAAAGATGTATTGGATTTCGGCTATTTAATTAACTTATTTTTTAAACCCCCCATATATAGGAGTTTTAGTGCATTAAATTATCCGTAGCTAAAAAATCTTAAAATTTCAAGAAAAAAAGTATTTTTTCAAAGTAAAAATTTACTCAAGGGTAGTACTTGAAAGTGAACTTGTGATTGATAATAATCAGAGTTATTTTTTTATTTTTTAAGTGATTTGAAGTGAAAAATAAAAATAATTTTCTAATATATTTGAAATCAACTTCAAATTAAATTTTAAATTCTATAAAGATTATGATCAAAACATAATTTTAGAAGTTAGAAAAAAGTAAGAAAGATTAATGACCGTCATTTTCTCATCCTGGTACAAATTCGGTAAATTAGTTCGCTAGTAAGAAAATATGGAGGCATTACGGCGTCGGTGGCTACTTAACTTCGGATTGAAAAATGAAGGCAACATGTGATTTCACGGTGACACAGAGCCACCCTCTGCCGTCGGAGAAAGCGGCTCGCATGATGATGGAGAAGCATAAATGGATGATTGAAGAACGGGTGAGTTACAAGTTCGTTTTATTAAGTTTTGTTCATTAGGAAAAATGTTGCCGATGAATTTACTTAATCATAGGTAACCGAAAATTAAAATAATAAAATACTACTAACATATTGTTAGTCATGATTAATTAATAATAATTAATAGTTTATCTAAAAACACAAAGTTATGTGGTCATTCTTTCGATGTAAGCACGAGATGTGAGTAAGTAAATTTTCATTTACATATAAGCAACTAAGTTTGCATTCTTGAAAAATAAAAATCAAGACAAAAAAATAGTGATAAATAATAATATATTATTTTAATAATATGCACGGGGTTTACATTCTTTATAAAATCTTATAAAAAGATACAATCATCGAATTTTTCTCCTCAGGTTCATTGCTTTCTTGATTGATGGCATATTTATTGGAATTTCATCACAATTATGGAACTAAGCTTCGATCACAATCGAGGAGGTATGAAAATTTGTGGTTCACCATTTAGAGATGAAGATTTCTTGATATGTGGAGGACTTGTGGATCACAGAGAGTTACTCTATATGTATTTATGTATATGTATTTTTTGTCTCTTCTTTTTTGGTTATAACCTCTTTATATAGGTTTGAGCTAAAGCTTAGGGGTATTTTAGTCTCGAAATAATTCTTCTTGACCTTGCGCTTGAAGAACACATGTTGGGCTCATCTTGTCAATTTATTGTACCAAGCCAAATATAATTTGGACTATATATTAATCCAGCCTTATTAACTAAAATTTGACTTAGTCAACCTATAATGAATAAATTTAATATGAATTGTCTAGTAAAATTTCAGCGCCTACAATGTCCCTTGATTCAAGGCTTGTTGAAGGGCACAACTTCTCAAACATTTAAAGACAAGACTTCAAGTATTCGCGAATAAATTTTTGTGTTATTGAATTTTTGCCAAATACTTGCAACTTCACAAGAAATGACTCTATGTCTACATGTTAAGCTATTCAAGTTAATACATGCTGCAATTCCTTTTTTGTGTGTAGCAACATTCTCTAATTTATGAGAGATGCACTCGACTTTAGATCATTTTTCAAGAAAAAATTCCTACGGCATTCTCTGATTTACAAGAGATTTCTTTGGCTTCCGATCATTTGTCAACTCTTTTTTTGTTTGAAGTGTTTTCATCTCACGTAAGGTTATTTCATAACATTTCTTTGTAATTTGAAAGCTGAGAAAACTAAGTCTTACTTCAAAAGATGTTGTCAATACTCAACTTTTTTAGGTCACCAACTATACGGATATAGCATCCCTAAGAATTGTACCAACAAGCTTGTCCTAATAATATGAATAGCAAAAAATCAGGAATAATGGTGGTCGTCACTTTAATTCCTTTTGAGCCACGATAAAATGCAAACAAGTTTGATCTTATAGGGATGTGTTCCCTGATCTTCTCATATGCAAACTTTTAAAAATAAAACTCTTCTATTATTAGTTTTTCATAAATGCGAAATTTTTTCATAATTTGATTCTTTCACAATTAATTTACAATGAGAAAATTTGACAACTATGATTTTTCATAATTTATAAAAACCAATGAAAATTTTTCATAACTATGAATTTTCATTATTTACAGGAATCGATGAAATTTTTTCACAACTATGATTTTCCATGACTATAACTTTTCAACGAAAATTTTTTATAGCTATGATTTTTCATAAATTGTAAAAATCAAAGTTGTATAACCATCTTTTGACATCTATAAATATCCAGATTTCCACATCAATTGCGGCATCATCAAGTTTGATCTCTATCTCCATCAGGTAAAGTTTTTTTCTATGTTTTTTAAACTTATTTTTGTCACCTTTTTTTTAGCACAAGACACAGATGGGAATTAATTTTTTAAATCGGCCTCCAAATCTGATGGTTCTTTTTACTAATATGTGCTATCTTATACAAATGATCGTATTTTAGTATAGGACATCTAAATAATAAGCGCTTTGATTTTGTAGAAATTAAACTTTGAAAACTACAACATATCCAAAAATTAAGGCAAAAGTTCTTCTAGATAAGCTGCAATTAATTTTTGAAGTTAGTTGACCTACTTATTTGACATGTTTGTGTAATCTCATCAAAACGTTATGTTCTTGATGTAGAAGCATCCAAATGATGAAAAATTAAATTTCATAGAAACTAGACTTCTAACGCTATAAAGTATTCAAAAATCAAGACAATATTTCTTTTGAATGGGCCTTAATTAATTTTTTGATGTTAGCTGTAAATCTCTAATTCCCATCTCACAATTTTGTGCCATTTTAACCGAAAATTCATTTCCTGAGATTGGAGAGTGCAAATCATAAGTTGCTTATTTTATTATAGATGACTTCAAGAACTACAATATATATAAAACTTATGGTCAAAGAATTCATGAATTCATATAAATTTTCATTTGAAGATGTCTCAAGTTCTACCGAGTTCGCCTATTCAAATTTGTGCATCTATGGTAAAAATCCACAGCTCAATGTAAGAGTAAAGAAATCATGATCTTCTTATTTTTTTGAAAAGAGAATTTCAAGAACTATAACTTATATAAAAATAGATTTCAAAGTCTTACGATTTTATAGAATTTTTTTATTTAGCTTGAATTCAGCCTCACAAAAATTTTTTGTTCATCTTTAAACATCTGTGGTAAAAAATTCATAAATTAGAGTAGGAGCGCCGAAATAATATGATTCTTATTGTGTTATAAAGAGGACTCCAAGAAATATGAGATATAAAAAATCATGACCTAAAATTTTATAGATTTATATTTTTTTTTTCAAAACCAGCTTAGATCCTGCCCTGGCCTGCTCTGCTTTTTAGCTTTGCACGTCTGTGATAGAAAATTCATAATTCGGAATAGGAGTGTCAAGATTGCGAGCTTCTTAGTTTGTTATAAAGATAAATCCAAGGGCTACAGTTTCTCTAATAAGCATGGCTAAGGATTTTACGGATTCATACAGATTTCTCTTTAAATTCGGCTCAGATTCTATTGTGCTCAACTCTTCAGATTCACGCGTCTATTACAGAAGAAGTTCTTAACTTGAGCTTGGAGATTTCCACTCATCCACTAATTCCTCTTTCAAAAATCAACCTACAAAATCCATGAACAATGGAGGCATAATTCTTGGTAATTCACTATTGCAAACTTTGTTCTTATTTTTTAAAGAAGTTGTTATTTGATGAAATAACTCAAACTTGATAGTGTTCAAGAAAGGTCGCAACAAGTTATTGCTTCACAACTTTCGATCTTAGATTCCTTATTTAAGATGATGTATAAATATTTTCATCTCTTTTTTCGACTCGCAGATGGACCAAACTCTTTCAATATTGAAGCAATAAAATATGCTTTTTAATTTGCTAGAAATTATTTTCCTTTTAAATATGTATGACTCCTCATTCAAAAGAATTAATATGATTCTCCCGACATTATTTTTGGTGACCACATCATGCCATACTTTTTTTATTAAGCTTATGTGACTGAACTTAATATAACTTTAAGCGCCTGTGTACCTCAGTGAAGAGGATTAAGTCATAACATAATTCAAAATTAAAAGATTTTTTTGACATTCTAAATTTTTCTTAGGCTTGTGTATCAAAGAACATTTTGGCTTAAAAATATTTCTCAAATTAAGGAGCATCACAACTTGAAGACTTAGCTCGGACTTGTAAAGCTTCATGACTTGAGGATTTAGCTCGACTTTGAAGAGCTTCATTGCATGCATTTTAGGCATATACATCTAGGAGCATTTTGAATTGAAGACTTTGCTTGAAGTTGAGAAGCATCACACTTGATCAAAACTTCATTGAACTTAGTGGAGCTTTGTGACTTGAAGATTTATCTTGATTTTGAAGAGCTTCATGCATGCACTAAGTCGAAGAGTGTATCAATTTCATAGGCTCTTCGGTTTTAATTTTGGACAAAAGTTTGCCCCCATCCTCCATATCATGTACTTTTTTTTCATGAAGCTCGAAGTTGAAAAACTTTTGATCTCTTCTTGTAGCCATACTCAGTTCCATATCATAAGCCAGAGTTATTTTGAATTTTATGCATTGCAGTATGTAACAAAAATTTCAATGCATACCTTGGATGCACATTTCGATCTAAGAAGTTTCACTAAGATGATTTTTGCAGTTAAGGATCAAGTTCCTTCAGTGATTGGCATTTATCTGGAGAGCATTTATAAACTCTATTTTTCTCACAACGCGCCTTGTGCTATAGAAATGACTAAGGAATTCTTGCTTCAACTACTCTCAACTATGAATAGAATTAAATTCGAGATCTATGTACCAAATCAAAAGCATTTTCTTTGATAGATAAAACAAACTGTTTGACAAGGTAATTAATGTATGTTGTATCAGTATTATAAGTTTTGATAATGTGTGCTTTCGAATTTCTCTTTTCGTTAAATTATTACAGCTTAGGAGGTTAATAACCAGCATGCATTTTTAAGTTATTAATCTTTTGAACATACGACTTTACATATGTGAGAGAAGATTTGGATGTGGACTCATATTTATCTTTAATAGTTTCTATGATGAAGTCCTTCAATTGATCAATAGGACAAACCTTCGATAGACACTTAAAACTCGTTGATTACTCTCATTTCTCTTGTGTTTAATGAAGCTTCAACTGTAATTAAGTGGATTCTTCTTTCTCAATGCTCTTTATCATATTCACCAACTTGGTAATTTAGGTATTTTTATCTTTGACGTACTTTCATAGGTCTTCAACTGCTTTACCAAATTCACAAGTTATTCTTCTACTGTAGAAACTTTAGTTACCATCGCTTGCATAACCATCATAAGGGATAAAGAATTGTATAGATCATCACTTGGATAGAGCTTGGATTGATAAGCGACATAAGGGAAGATTGAAGTAGATCCAGTTCTCAAGACATCCTCATCTTTTTGCATAAAAGGAGTCATTTAACTGACAATGATGTTCTTGTGACAACCTTAGTAGAGACAAAATTGTTTCCGCCACCTCAGAAATATTGTTCCTTATTCTAGAATATACAGAAAGAAAATTCATTCTTTTAAAGAATATGAACCAAAAACATTAGATGACTTCGATGGTACTTCAAACACTTGTTGTCTCAAAATTTCAAATTTACTCCTTCTAATTTGTCCAACAATCTCCATGGTAATTTTCAAGCCATTTGTGTACATCCTCAATAGCATTGAATGTAGGGTTGATATTCATTATGTTCATATTGATATTGGACTTGGAAGAGAAGAGATGCGAGGTACAAATTGTCCCACTGGGTGTGCCAATTTGTTTACAATATATTTTAGCTCATAAAAAATAAAGCACAAAAAATTATGAAAAAATAAAAATATTTTATTGATAATAATATGAATACAATTTTGTTCCTTCCTTGATTGTTCTCTCTTTATGATTTTGTGATTCAAGGGCCATTAATATCATATTTCTCGAAGTAGGATGACTTGGATTTGATCCTCATCAAAGGAGGATTTTGTGAATCTTCTTGAATATTTGATTATAAAGAAGAGAGTGTCTTGATATCTTTGTGAATATTCATGAGTTCATGAAATATTTGAGATGCCTCTTAGGAAATATATTACGACTAGTATAATGTACGCGCTTTGGGAATGTATCCATTGTAAAGTATATAATTTATTTTTAAAAGAACTTGATCAACATTTTAATTAGGGGATTTAACTATAACCAAACATTCATTTATTTTTTTCATTTAAAATAAAATTTATTAATGTAATATTGACAAGTATTAGACAAACATTTCAATTTTTTTAGTTTTTCAACAAATATCATAAGTTAGTTTATTATCTTATTTGTTGACATGAGTAATTGTAACTGGTAGCAGATATTTATCCATTTATTGTCACGACCCGATTTCTCGAATCATGATGGCACCTACTGTACCACCAGTAGGAGAACCAAACCCCGTAGTCCGTAGCCAAAGCGGAGGACTACTATAATTAATGTGGAAGAATATGGAATGAAATAGTAAAGATAATAAAGAAATACAAATTACACCTAAGACCCGATGTCAATGTCAAACGAACCTCTATGTAAAGATTAACAAGGAATGGAAAATATACAATATCCAACGGTC
>JBDJHY010000102.1:4627992-4646725 GCA_039654485.1 Withania somnifera | reverse complement strand
AGCTAACTAAAAGATCTAAACACTATAAAATAAGGAAAGCAAGTAAATTATTAGGAGAGTCAATACAATATCTTAATTTAAAAATAAAAGTGGAAAAATAAGTGTGAAAATTGAAGAAAGGAAAGAGAAAGCTTGGAACCCTCAAAGTATAGCTACTGGTGTAAAATTTTCTATGTTAAGTGGGGAGTAATAAAAAGATAAGTTCATAAAAATTAGATCTCGTATTGATTAAAAAATACTCTCTGCCAACTATATGTGAGCTTGCATAAAGATAAAGGGAAAAACAAAGTGAGTTAAAGGTGATAAAAGTGAGGTAAGAGAGGTATTTGAAGAAAGACTGAAAGAAAAAGTAATCCATTAAAGCACTTGGGAATATTAGTCACTATTTTTAGCTAAATAGTTCCTACCCATCCCTTTGCCTACATATCAATCCCATAAAGTCCTACTTGATCTTGAACTTGTATATTCTTAAATTAGTAGAGAAAGTATTAGAATAAGGTAAAACCTATGGGTTATCATATGTAACTTGTGAATTCTTTTATAAGAGTGAGTGAAATTTCATTTACTTACCCGTTCTTATGCTTAATTGTGTACTTGTGTGAGAGTTGGGTAACTCTCTTGTTGTGAGGACACATGTTTGATGAAAGATAGGTGATCAAGTGATATATTTATTGTGAAATATGTAAGGTTTTTCTAATTTAAGATTCAACTCTTGGGTCTAGGAGTTTTTAGTAGTCATTCATGTGTTTTGAAGTGATAATGTAACATGCTTGTTGTAAACTTGCCACCAATGGTAGTCATTATAGTTCTAGTTTGAGTTTCTTATTTCAATTAGTGATGTTAGTGTATTATATTTATTTTTATGATTTTAATGAGTTGTTATAGTATGAATAAGTCTTTCAGTGTAGGGTAGTGATCTTAGGCGTATTTATACACCTAAGTGTCATTATATGTGTACCTTTTGGCTTAGTTTTGAGGATACATTGGTTTGTTGTGAACTTAAATGATAATAATGGTGTAAATATATATTAATTTTAATTTATAATGATTACGTCTCATTTGGTCGAAAAGCTTTTCTAAAATTAAAGAATAAAGCTTAGATGAGACAACTATTCCGACCTGGCTTGTTTAGTCTTGTTCTACAGTACTTTGTTTGAGTTAACTATTTAATGGACTAATTTTTGTTTCGAAATCTTGTAGGCTGATTTTATTTTGAGTATACCTGATTATGGACACAATCTACCAAAGTTGATGGAAGAAGGAGTAAACTACATAAGTTCAACTAATTAAGACTAGTTAAGCTTGTGTTTGTTGTTGTTTTTGAGCTCTAGAGATTTTCTTGTGGGGAATAAATAGTGAGTAATGGAGACTTTTAAGCATATATTTTCATTTTTTTATGATTCATAAGTTGATGTAATAAATATCCAAGCTCAACATGAAGCAAAATAACAAAGAAAACTCAAGACGAGATGGCTAGCTTAGCCTATGCTACTTTGACGTAGTTTGATTTTTTTTTCTTGTCACTGATTGTGGCGTGTTGATGGTTTTTGGAGACAATTTTTTATTTCATTTCATCCATGTTGATAAATTATTCCATAATAAATCATGGGACGAGCTTTGGAAGCGATTTCAAGCAAGTACGAAATGGGAGTATTGGAGGAGTTGGGGGCTAGTTGCAAGTGCAAAATTTTGCACATCTGGGTAGGTGGATATATAGGTGGAGAGATGTGATAAATTTGAACCGAATATATTGACAAACATTCATAGGAGGTGCAATGAATGGATCAACTCGCCAAAGCCATCCCGAAGTAAAACTTGGCTCGTTTAGTCTTATTTTGAGTGGGAAACTTAGGGAACTAAATTCTAATATAAATGGAACTTGTGAACACGATTTTAAAGCCTATAAAAATAAGAACTTAAAAATATTTTTACACATATTTTTTTAGGATATCACGTTGTGCAATCACAACACATAAATTCTCAATACAAACAACACAAGCTTGGGAGAAAAGCACATTCAAGGAGGCTTAAAGTAGGGTTCTTATTTTGTAGTTTTATCTCTCTCAATTTATTATTGTTTAATTGTTGTCTTATTATTTTAAGTGATATTATGAGTGGATAATATACCATTATTCTATGGTTAAGGCTACTAATATGATTTCATAATATATTCATAAGTTAGTTTGTTATTTATCATGTGTTTTGGTTGTTGGTTGTTCTTACATTCTTGTACTTACTACTTCAGTGATTAGATACCATTAAAGTAAACCCATATTCTTTGTTGTGAAATTGAAAAAGGAATCAATGATTTAGAATGAAAAATATAAGTAGCAGGATCTTCTCTTTAAACAAATAAGAACTTAATTGTGGCTAGGATAAAAATATACCTAGAACGCCCAACTAGTTTATAAGATGAGAGGCTCAAATTATTTTACATGTTAGTTCATGATTATGGTAACATAGAAGTATAATTTTATATGAATAGGTAATTATAGGATCGGAATACCATAATCATATAGTTAACCCAGTAAATCAACAAACACGATACATAACTTACTCTGCTTGAAATCATAGCTATGCATGATTGTGAGTATGTATTGAACCTAGAATTCTCCTTGTTATTAATTAGTTTTTTCTTCAAATCTATAATATCCATAAACTACACCACTTATAAGTAAATAAGAACTAGTTTAGTCTAGTGTATATTTAAATGACAAGTCCCTGTACGATATCCCAGCTCTGAAAAATGTTAATATATTATATTTGAAGACCACGTACACTTGTGTGTGCACTTAGACACAACGCCCACCCTACATCGTAATTGTTCATATTCATAATTCATAACTTATCATACTTGTCATAAGCCAAAACTTAGAAGCTTTTCTTGAAGTTTAGATAACATGCATAGAACTGAAATCTCATATTAATGTAGATCATGGATGTCAAAATTGCTTGAAAACATGTTAAATTGCATAATCATACATAAATAAATCATAGGAATAAATAAAGTAGGAGAAACTCATCGTATTTAACTAAATCATAAAATTCTTCAACTAAATAAAAATTTGTCATATAATGAAATTACTTGGGTGTGAGGATGGAAAAATAAGTCACTTGAGATCTTGCGTACCATAATAGATTTTGTCCCTTGAAGGAGGAGAATTGATGTATTTCTTGCTTGAACCCTAGGTGAAAGTTTTGAGAGTGAACTTGAATGTAGTTTTTTTTAGAAAGCCTAAGGTATTTTGATAATATGGGAGTTTATAATCATGGTTGGAGTTTTGGAAAATGTAAGGAAAATATTATTTCTTGATACGTGAAAATAAAAGAAAGAATTACAAAAAAAAATTACCGGGTGGGGTTGGGTGCATCAGCCACCCAATCTGTCTCTGCTTAGAATTTTTATTTTAATATACTTTGTCTTAGGTGCGCCACACTACTCATTTCTTCACCTACATAGATTTTTTATTCTCTATCAACTAGTCTTGGTGCACAGCTCCACTCATTTTATCACCTAAACAAGTTATCAAAAATGTATATGAAGTTTCAAAAGTTTCTTTATGTGATTCATATGCATCTATGAACCCACATAACTAGCTTCTAAGGCTCTAATGCACTAATTTGAGGATGTTAAATGCATAGAAATCACGGGGTATTACATAATCTTAATAAAAACAAATAAGGCTAAGTATGAAACATATAGGGGGTGTTACGTGATTAGTTAAGAATGTAACCCTCATGGCCAATTCTCCTAGAAAATAATTCCACACAGATGATGAAGAGGTAATAGTATATGGGGTCCCATTGTTTTATGCCTTTAGTTGGTTTAAATAAAGGATTCAAATTCCATTACCTAGAATGGATATAGAAAAAAAAGACATAATAAGCTAGATAAAGGCAGAGGGAAATTCAAAGAAGTGTAAAGCGTACCTGATGAAAGACCACTCTATCCTATCAAGTCTTTCTTTAGTTTAATATTAAGCATCATGTTGGCATGTATTCTTTTCCTTTTTGAGAAGTGAATGACATATTCCTAAACTATGATGTCATCTAAAAAAGGACTAATCATGTTTGCGATCATCTTGGTGATGATTTTTTACTGAGTGTTGCAAAGTCCAATTGTTCCAAAGTTATTAAGGGAAGTAGTATTCGCACAATTAGGGATGAGACATGGGTAGCTTATATTAACCTCTGTCATTTGTTTGGTGGTAAAAACATGGGTATAAATTTACTAATGCGGCCAAATGATATGACCAAATCTCTGATAAATAAAGTGATAGATATCATCTGGCCTAGGAGATTTATCCTTTAATCCTCTGATAATCTTGGAGGCAATGGTATTAAAAACAACATAGCTTCCCATTTATGGAATTGTATAAATTGTGCAACCTTGTTGATCTAAAATTCAAGGGTATTGAAATGTAATGACCTGAAGGTCATTATGATATTTTATAAAAAAATTACCAATTTTAACCTTTTTAAGAGTTTCTTCTAGTCATGATTATTCAGTTTATGGCGTTGGTTTTCAAAACAAAGTTAAAAGTTGTAAATTTGAGTATTTTTTAGTTTTTAGAAGTCTTTGTATTAAAATAGGTGGCTTTAGACCTTATTTAGAGTTTTCAGTCTCGTAATAGAATTTTGTTAGTTCCATCAGCTCTAGAATGTTGAAATCTGTCTAAAAGGACCTTTTTCTTATTTTAGGCTTTTAGTGTTGATTTTAGCTCATCTAATAAATTAAAGATGAGTTTTAAGGCCAAAGTTTGACTTTGATCAACATTTGATCATCAGACACTCGTCTTCAAAATTTTCAATTTCTTTGTATTTAGGAGGTCAGTTTTTGGTTAGGATAAGGTTTGAAATATTTATCAAAAGTTCTGAGGAAAAATTCACCTTTTTTAGTACAATTTCCATTTTAGTAAACTGGCGGGTACCAAGTCAAGGAGACCTCGGATTTGCATTCGATGGTTCTATTAAGTTTGGAACATCAAATTCAGTAAGGTAGAATAATCGATTATGATCATTGGTTTCTGAATGCATTTCGAGCCGTCGTTTTGAATAATCTTGTAGTTGTGATATTGCTGGTGCGGTGGTTTCTAGTGCATGTCGCACCTGCGAAGCCTTGTACACTGGGGAGAGATCGTACCTGTAAGCCTTTATCTTCCCTTGCGATGGAGGCTGTAGACCAAGCGCTTCTTAACAATGAGCTGTTGTCTGCACCTGTGGCCCCTTTCTCTACAAGTGAGATGTCCCTATGTGTATAAATACCCTTCAATTTCAAAATTGCAGCTCTTTTACAATTTTCCCCATTTCAAAACTTGAAAAATACTCCATTTTCAATCTCTGGACCTTTGTATGTTTTATTGGTTGGCGTTGGAAACAATATTTCTTCGATTATTGCTATGTTTCCAATCTAATTTCCTCAAACTTCATTCAAAAATTCCTAAATTCTTTAAGTGGGTTCCTCACTTTGATTCTTTTATTCTAACCTATTTTTTATTTGTCTTAGCTCTATATCTTGATTATGATTTTTCTACAATGTGGAAAATATTTTGGTACCTTTTATTCAGAAATTTGGTTTTCACGGTCCCGTAGGTCCGTTTTGGCCCATATTTTGACCCTGGCGATAATTCTAGTTATATGAGTATTAAAGCTAATATTTTCTTATGATTCTCTCATATTTGATTAGATATTATAGGGTTGAAGGCTAGACGCAAAGGAAAAGCACCTGCTAGGTTGGAATTTTCTCCGTTTAATGCAAGTGGAGGCTTAACCCTATTACAAATCATTGTTGAATCCTTGTTATGTGTTATTCACTTGTAACTAGAACTAATGTGGATTATCTAGGGGTATCTTTGTGTGTGAAGTGATGAGTATTTATCCGTACACCAGAGTAATACATGTGGGGTTAAAATAAAGAAATAAAATTAATTCTAATGATGTGATTCACTTACCCTCTATTGAGAAGAGTTGTTATGTAGTCATTTTGATACCCTAATTGGGTTTATGAATTGGTTGGCATGATTGGTGATTATTCCTATGTATGGGCTTTATTTTCTCGTTATTTGATATTATGATTGATAGTTTGTCTGTATAGGGGCTTTATGAGTTATTTTCTTTACTTGAGTCACGTTTCTCCTTAATTCAAGTAATGTTATTATTGTTGCATTTTGGCACTTGAGTCCCAGTATATATAAAAAGTGTTGATGATATGTATAGCATCCGATCTTGCGAACCTAGAGCAGAGGTGACAGGGTGGCCCTGTCTTTCCAGATGAGTTTGAGGTAACAGAGTAGCCTGATCTTTCCAGTTGAGTCTGAGGTTATAGGTTTCACATGGCTTAGCTAGCCTCCATGGGTCCTGACCACACTGGATAGTAACAGGAGTATACGGTATGATGATTTTTTTTTATTGTGGTACTGATTTGTATATATTCTTGTGATTGAAATGAAAATCCCTCGAAAGAAATGCGTAGTAAATAGAAATGTCTTTATTGAGGATGATTTGGAAGATTGATGGTTTTATAAGAGATCGGTATTGATGTTGGTCGAACTATCTCAGAACCTATTCTACGAGTTTATTCCTCAGTTGCATCGAATGTACCCTTCCTATTGTGGATGGACTTCTTAGGTAGGGACTGATATGGATATTAAACTTGAGTATTGTACCTTTGGTTACCTTGGCATACTCTAGATAGTATTCACTTCCCAATTCCGACTCTCGGTTGCATCGGATGTACCCTTCCAACCGAAATTAGACTTATGGAGTGGGAACTAATCAATTAGTATAGACTACGCCTAAAAGTCCACAATACGGTGAGTGGGCATGAGTTGTGAAATGAACTCAGGACGGGAGTTTTGCCTCTGAATTAGCTAAGAATATGATACTGTACTTGGTACGATTTAGAGTGATTTTGACTGGTTGTTGATACTTGTGTTGAGTTTGCTATAATAACTTAGTTATTATTATTGTTGATATGAGGTGAGTAGTTTCACTTAGGTATTGACACATCACTAAGTTGATATGTAATGACTTGTTGATATTATACCGGTATGAACTTAGATTTGGTTATTGATAATACTCTACTTTTTTTGTTTCATTATGAGTTTGGTTTTTATTGTTTACTATTGTTATCATTCATATGCCTTGTATTTGTCATTTTCTTTTCATTATAAACTGCTGGTGCTATACTGATTTATAGCTCCGAGTCTGGAGGATTATGGTTGGGATGATTGAAATAGTTGGTGGTTCTTCATTGTTTTGTTTTAGTGCTGAATCAGGGATACTTGTTGGGTGCCCATTGTTTATTTGGTACTCACTTCCTTACTTTTCTACACTTGTATAGGTGTAAAGTCCGGTGTGATTTGATTATTCCCTTTTCTAGATCAGTCCGATGCTCGAGTTATCAGAGAGTTGAGGTAGCTCTTTGTCATGCGGAAGATGCCCAAACTCTTTTATCCATGTATAGATCCTATTCGAGGATCCTAAACATTTGAGACTTATGTATTTTTCGGTTATGTATTTTTTGTATTTAGAGGCTTGTACACAGTGATACCGACTTTTGGGTGGTTTTATAGTTGGATTTTGCATTTGTACCTCCTTTTCTTCTCGTTGATTCATTACTTTCCGCATTTACCTTATAGAATTGTGTAGATTACTTGTCTAGGAAGGTTAAGGTAGGTGCCATCACGACTTAGGATTTTGGGTCGTGATATGACATTACTTAGACATAACTTGGTCCTAAAATGACTTGATAAATTCTTTGCAAATGATTCTTGAATCCACCTCTTCCCTGAACGTCTCTGTAACCCACTTCCTTAGAACTTACTCCGACTATTTCCCCCTTTTTATCCAAACTACAAACCTCCTTAATCCAATAATAAGCAGTTTAAGATGGAGTATATATGGTGCAAACATCCTAATTTTATCAATGTGATTAAGAATAACTTTGATAACAATCCCAATCTCAATAAAGCCACCAACTTTTTAGGACTAAGTCACCAATTGGAATAAGAATTTCTTTGGGATTATTTTCAGGAGAAATCATACTTTTTTTCAGACTGATGACATTCAAAAGTCTATAAACTACCCTGCTAGATTTTTTCTCCATAACCTAGAGGCATTCTTACCAAGGAGTTAATGACATTCTTAAGCAGGAATGTCATTTTGGAGACTTAAGTCTAGAATGAACTGGCTAACTGAAGGTGAATCCAACACCATATTCTTCCACTCCCTCACCCTGAATGGGAGTAGAAAAAATAGTATCAATGGTCTAAAAAATGACTACGGGGAATGAATCTTTGAGCACTCCTAGATGTCCAACTATGTTCAGTAGTTCTATCATAGTATATTCACTCTTGAACATAACACCTCTCATAAACTCTTCTAGTCCAATCTCTTCTCCCAAGGATCAATTAATGTTGAACACCACCAATCCTCTCTAGATGATATTAGAGATTTGTACAAATTTCTATTTTTATCAAGTTGACCACATCTCATAATTCCACCTGTTTTATATTGTTACATAAAGTCAAGGTTATAAAAATATTTTTTTAAGCATGACATTGATATAATTTATGTTAGTTGTTATGAACTAGGATTATTCATGTCTTATATTATGATTTGCTAGCATAGGAAATAGTGGAGAAAACTTCCAGAACTAAGCCTACCAGAGTGGAAAAATCGAGAAAGGCGAGGATAGCCGTTATAGGGTTAGTACCGAATTGTTGAGGCACTATTTAGGAAGATAATATCCAGGAAAAGTATGATGCTAGTAGTGATCAGATCATAAGAAATTGAATACCTTAGTTAATAGCAAGCTTACATAAATAAACCATATAAAATATGGAAAGCAGGAATGTTTAATCAAAACTAAGCAGTAATAAAAATGAATACCCCCACATCTATTATAATATTAAGTAATAATTACTTTAATAATGAACATAAAATAATTATTGTTTATATATTAAACAAAATACCTGAATTAGAAATAAGGAAAATAATATGGGAAAAAATAATTCAATATGAAGAGGAAGAAATCAACAACTTAATTAAACAATCTTATGATGATATAACCATAGTACAACAAGAATTAAATGAAAGCATAAGTTATATAGACCTATTAGATTCAAATTATATAGAAACAGATTAAAAACAAACCTACCATCCAATTTGGGTATATCATCATAAAATTGTTTAATTAAGTTGTTGATTTCTTCCTCTTCATATTGAATTATTTTTTTCCATATTATTTTCCTTATTTCTAATTCAGGTATTTTGTTTAATATATAAAAAATAAGTATCTTTTGTTCATTATTAAAGTAATTATTACTTAATATTATAATAGATGTGGGGGTATTCATCTTTTTATTACTGCTTAGTTTTGATTAAACATTCATGCTTTCCATATTTTATATGGTTTATTTATGTAAGATTGCTATTAACTAAGGCATTCAATTTCTTATGATTTGATCACTACTACCCTTTTTCTAAAAAAAGAAAAAAAAGAAAAGTTCAAAATTCCAAATTTTCATATCTTGAATTCTACATTTCTGCTATGGATTACTTGCTGCTGATTTTTTACTATGATTTGATTCACTTTCTAGTCCAAAATAGTCATCCGTAATCAATTTTATTTTATAGGATTAATTGCTTGATAAACTAGACTTGATCTTTTGTTTCCTCTCTCAGAATAAATAAGTTTTAACTTCAATTGCAAAAGTGTCATTGTTTTGCATTACTACTGGTGATGTTTTAATAATGACATGTTTTCCATTAACTATATTCTTTGCTCCTTTCTTTTATGGCTTAAATAAGACTGTAAATGGGTTGGTTCGAGCTGGGCTGGTTCAAAAAATTTTGGCCCTAAGGATTTCAATTCGGTTCAGGTTGGGCAACTCGGAGCTGGTCCTAAATTAGCCAAGCCTGTCCGGCCTGATTTGTTTGATCATGATCGGCCCGACCCATATGAATAATGTTCGATCCGACCCATTATAAACAATGACAGTTTTAAAAAAAATTAAAAGCTTTTAATTCATATAAATATATATTTATATAGTTTAAATTAATACGAGTATATGAGTTATTTAATAATATATGCATATATATTAAATAAATGTATACTATATACTAACAATATATGCTATATTTACAAAAGATATATCTAAATTATAATATAGATATGTATTATATACAAAAGATAGATATATTATATACTGACATACTAAGGATATATACTATATATACCAAAGATATATATTATATATATACTAAAAATATATATTATTATAATAAATATACTAAAGATATATTAAACATACAAAATATACTAGATATGTATATTATATATATATATATACATACTATATTATACTAAAGTTATATATTAAACATACTAAGAATATATATTTTATATACTAAAGATATATATTATATATATATACTAACAATATATGCAAAATATATTAGAGATATACAGTTTATACTAAAGATATATATATACTGAACATATTATGAATGTGCCCATACTTCTTCATCATCTATTCTCAACGCTTGCGCATAGGTGCGATCCCTTGATGTTGAGATATAAAAGAATTGTAGTGGAACATTATATACTAACAAACTAAGTAGCAATTATTGAAGATATAAAAATATTTTAATATTTGTATCGACCTTGTTTTGATAAATGAAATTTCAGTTAAAGAAATTCACATTCGCATAAGGACACCATGACTGAAATTGTTTTTTATCATACGATTTTTACCAAAAACGAATGATCATTTGGGGATCGAATAGGGGAAAAGTCTTAATTAAATGGGATAAACGAGTTTTTTTTAATTGTCTTGGCTAAACTGCCTTGCATCCGTTTGTCTCCACATATCTCGAAAAAACATGTGAAATAAAAAAGTCGATCAAAGAAGACATTCGTGCGCAAAGTTATAATCATTCAAAGTTTCACCAATTTACAACTAGTTTTTCTCCTTTCACTCCTTATTTTTTTATTTTCCCTTAACTTAGATATATATTACATACTAAAAAACATATTAAGAATATATACTAACGATATATACTAAAGGAATATATATTATATACACTAACGATATATAATAAATATGATAAAGGTATATATTTTATACTAAAGATATATAATAAATATATATTAAATATATTAAGAATATATATACAAAATATAATAGAGATATATACTATATATTAAAAATATATATATATTATATACTAAAGATTTTTTATACTATAATATAATATATCTATTATATCTATTTTTTTTAAAAAAAAATAGGAAATGGGTCGGGCCGTGTTCGGTTGACTGGTCTGAATTTTCTGACTCGGTCGGACTCGAGACCGAACTGATTAGCCCCATTACTATACCGATCTGGTCCGATACTTTTTAGAACAAGTTGTTCGGTCAACCCAGCCCATTTGACAGGTTTAGGCTTAAATGGTGCTTGGGTCTAAATGGCCTAAAATAAAGTTGGTTAAAGCTTTGCGGAGATTACCCTATGGTCTCATTGGGCTAGTACCAATATCAACATAAGGAAAAAAAAAGGATGAAGAGAATGTGTGATAGAAGATAGAAGAAAATGGAACAGAAGTACTAAACATCGAAAGAAACCCCCCCTCCCCCCGAACTTGGTATCATGGTTGTAGATCGTATACATATATACAGAATAAACAAGATATAAGCTGCAACGGGATAAAAAGTACAAACTGCTATCCTAAACCAAATTATGAAACACTACATCAAAAGGAGAACCCGTCATCCTGAACGTCGTGTGCTTACCGTTTATCGTAAATAGCTTTTGTCTTACCCTCATGATCACGTCCTCCTTACTGAATCTTACCTGGATATGCATTAAAAAGATTCAGAAGTAGAGTATGTGTATAAAAAATAACGGGTACCTAGTAGACATCATAGGCCGACCGAGCAAAAGCAAGTACAAATAAAGTAAAGTGCAATCAAGAACAAGTAAGCTAATAGCACTCAAATGAATTGAAGTCATAGACAAGTCTAGAGTTAACACAATGCATACCTAGAGATCCAACGTAACTACCACAATGTAGGACCATGAAAAAATACAGGACAAGTAACAGAGTAATCTATCCATAGGTAAGGTAAGGAAGCAACAGGAAATCTCTGGAAAGTAGCAGACAAGCCTAGCTAGCAAACAACCTACTAACATATAAGTAACCCAACGAGATTTCCACTGTACTCCCAAAGAGTACAAACAAGTGTAAAGGATATAATGCAAAGGCGATGTTGAAAAGTAAATAACTGTCGGCATGTTCCCTCTTTGGGATACTCCCGAATCAAGAGGGACCTATGAAAGACTCAAACCGTATAGCTCTACTCTATTGTATGCCCCTTACGCAGGCTATGCAACATGCCCCGCATAGCTACCTAGGTCAGTAAAGCCCGTGGAGGGACTCGAACCACATGCAAAATCCCATAAAGGCAACGAGACTAAAAATTGTGTACAAAACCTCGTAAAATTCCAAATAGGACATATTTATTAGGTCAGAAATGTCAAAAACCCAATCTCAGCCCGCATATCATATCTCATAAAAAAATCAAGTCCAACCATGTAGGCATAACTAAAACACTGTAAAACCTCAACGAGTAAAGTAGAGTTCGACCCAGTACAAAAAATAGATTCATACTGCTCAACAGTCGTGGAATAAGTACTTATAGTAGATGAAAAGTCCTTTGTCTATCAAAAACCAATAAAATCAGGTCATAGTATAAATGTCTGACTCATAAACCCAACTGGCTATCCACAACAAAAAAAAATACATGCATGCTTGCCAAACACAACAAACAACAGTTTAGATTGGTTTTAAAATCACCATCTAAGATACAGAAGACAACTACTAAGTTTAACCCTTAGTATTTCCCCTCCCCATAAACTATGTTCCAAAGTCGGCATCAAATTCGTAGGTAGGACTACATGGCCCCCGGTTGAGTAACCAAGTTACAAGCCAACTAAACAAGTCATAGGTCAGAGTAACAAACATAATCGGGCTCTACTGAAAAATTCATCCACAAGCTGGCACTTTACAGTAAATATACAACGCTAATACCAAGTCTAAAGAGAGTAGACCATAGCCTACCTAGCAGCGACAAAAACCTCGAGAATCGCATTGGAAGAAGCTGAGAGTCACGAATAAGCTCTGTCCTGCACAAAACTGACACAGACACAACCCATAAGTCAAGAGGAGTAAAACAAGATCATATTGCTATAGAAATAGTTGGGTCAAAATTCAACTAAAAATGGGTTTGTATACCTTCGTAGCTCTGAAAAATAAAATATTCATACCAATATGTAAAGCACAACTCATGAAATGCATGGTACAAAATCTGCTCAAACTAACGGAAGAAAAATGAAGAATTAAGCCTAGAAAGTTTATGTAATATGTAAAAACTTTACAAATAAAGAAGAATTGAAGAACTACCCGATAGAAACTATCATAGAAATGCCAGAATATAATTTCATGGATCAAAACCACAAAATAAACCTTTAGTTAAGTGTTTATAAGCTCAACAATGGAGGAAATTGAGGGAATTTTAGGGGAAATTTCATCAAAAAGTGAAGAAGGAAAATATATATATGGTTGTCGGGTAGTGCCCCATGATTGCGGCCACCACCCCGCGAACGCGGTAGGCTAGGCAGCTAAGCCTCCACGATCACCTCCAAGGGCCCAAAAACGCAAAGAAGGGATGGTTCGACAAATTTTTAAATTATTCTGAAAAGGCTACGAAATGAAAATGGAGTCTGATTTCACAAACTATACATGTAACCTTTATGTGCTCGATATTCTGAACTCAATAGAGCTAAAGAAATGGAGATCTGAGGTCTCTTAAGATGATAAAGGCCAAAAGTAGAAATAACTAAAAGAGAATCAAGTTATAAAACTACCAGGAAACTGAACTACTAGTCATAGCAAGTCACAAATGACTTGGGAAAGCTAAAAGAACGCTCTAAACACAAAAGAAATAACGAATCATCCAATAGTTGAAGAAAATAATAAGTGTGATGAGTATGAAAGAACGAGTTTTCACGAAAATTAGTTTTTAAAAAAATAATTAATTTTCTTTTTTAATAAATTTTTTGTGTTTGATAAGTAAGTAGAAAATAATATTCTACTAATGTTTATATATAATTTAGGCAAACATTATGGAAGTTGATGTTGGGGTTAGTGTGTGGGGTCAGGTGGTGGATGCGGGGTCTATGGTTGGGGGCAGGGGCAGAGCTCGTAACGACCCAGAAGGTTCTTCCAAACCCCCCTTCATAAGAAAATTACACTATTTATACAATGTTAATATTATTTTTTACGTTTATAGATGTTGAACCATTTTCTTTAACCTTATCATGTTTTCACTTTTTATATTTCTCAGACCCCTTAACTAATATTCTAGTTCCGCCTGGGTTAGGATGGGGATTCCCCTTGGATTTGTGTTTCATTCAAGTAGTGACAATTCTTTCTCATCCCAAGCGGGATAATGGGCCTGCCTCGCTGCAGCTCAACCCCTCGAGCTCTCATTATACTTTTTGTTAGTCTACAAGGGGAAGACGCTAAGGAAAATATTCAAAGTAAAATAGCCATCAAATGCAAATTGATGTATGTATCTTTCTTTTCATTACGAACGACACACTTCACTTGCTCCTCTCATGTCCACTAGCGTCCTGTCCAGCGTAAAGAGATTGACAGTAAACTAACTCATCTAAATCCAGAAAAAGTTCAAAAAGTTTGAGAAAAATTACTCTTTATCAGATGGAAATGAATAGTAAGTGATAGATATTAGTATTAGACGAGATTTTATGTAGAAGTATCTTAACTTCTTTTAGGAGATGACAATCTCCTTTGAGGTTATTTTTCTTATTTTTAAGTAATTTATTTTATTAGAAAAAATATTTTCAAAATTTTTGGATAGCTAAATGTGAATAAATTAAAAAATATTTAAATTTTCTCCGTAACAAACGCATCATAAATCATTGAACATAGTAAATTTACGCAATTTAATATAAACACTTAGTAACAGTAAGTTTTATCATCTTGCCTATGTCGAAAGTAGGCTTGGGTCAAGCAGGAAACTACAGCACTCTGATTGCAGAAAGGAATTAAAGTAATTTTTGCTTTATTAAACCAGAGCAGAAAAATCTAAGTGTTGACTTTCATACAAGACAAAGAACTTTAATGAAGTTTGAAAGACACGTTGTTTGACTGCATAAGGATACTCCTAAAAGATTAAGTTTTCCCTTTTATGTAGGCCGAATACTAATTAGAATATCATAAAATCATTCAAAGAAACAATTAAACTAATAATGATCCAACTACCGATAAAGACGTAACAGAGTGTTCATTTGAATCAGAAAATTTATGTTCTAGTTCTGTTGGGTATGAAATTTCTTTTATTAGAGAGCTTTTTTTTTTCCAATACGAGACTTTTAGTGGGTCATTTAAACTTTTGTTCTTATTTTGTTCAGGATTCACATAATAAATAGTTTTTTTTGCAAAGTATATATTTATATTTTATATCATAATATCTCATATTATGTCAGGGGTAGAATTTTAGTTTCTAACCAATTTATGTTCCACAGGCATAAATTCAATTGCTAAAGAAAAAATAAAATAAGAATCAACTCATTTTTAATGTAAAACTTAAAGATCAATTCATTTAAATGGCAAATTAAAACATCCAATGTTATGACTTCTTGTTCCATGTGCAGATCCAAATTTTATAAGTCCCAACACAAATATTGAACACCAAATAAAAAACATATTAAAAAAATATGATCACGTTGTTATTTTTGCTTTCTTGACTCTTGAGTCCCCCAATTCCCACGGCTATGACATATTCAAAAGTAGGTCCCAAGCAGGTGTATCATTAATCTCCTAATTTGGCAACTAGCCTACAAGTAGACAACAAGGCTAATGGATTACCCCAAGATTTCCAAAGTCCAAAATATATAATTGGCCAGTTATCATCTACCAGATCAGAACTAAGAAGAAGAAAAAATGTTTTGGTGTTTCTCTTACAGAATTAGACACTCTAAAAAACTCAAGACTATCAGAGTGGTTCATTTGAATGGCTATGTAGAAGATTTTAATTCTCCAATTAGCGTTAGTGAAGTCATGGGCAAACCCCAAAATCATTTTATGTTCACTCAATCCCAACTTTTATCCCCTTGCTTACAACCTCTCAATCTTGATTACATGTTGCAACAAGGCCATATTTACTTCTTGTTACCTCATTCAACCTTTCAATCTAGTCTTTCTCCGATTGATTTGGTTCCAATTGCTAAAAAACTTAGTAGCATAGCCAAAAATCCAATGGCCTATAGGGAAAAGTCAAGGAAGAAAAAGTCATCGAATGGTACTAGCCTGCGAGCTTGGAACTCACCAGCCAGGAGCCCTAACCGGTTTTCAGGCGAGGATATTGGGGTTGAGATGGAGAAAGGACTTATAACGTATGGTATGGGACAACGAATATTGACAAAGTCACCGAAATGGGAGCCACTGTTGGATACCATACGAGAAAGATCGTTTAATCGGAGGAGTGAGTCTGACCTACAAGAGAAAAATTTAGAAGGTGTGAAGTATATATAGCTCATGAAGAAAATTCTTATCTTTGTATTCAACAATTTTCTTTTGAACTATTCTAGTTGTCTTCTGAAGTCTCTTTAGAAGACAGTTAGTGTTTTGATTTATACACATCTCTTTGGAATTTTTGTTAATGTTATATACTAGTTGGGGGTTGTTATTCTGAAAATTTGTAGCTCTTTCAATGGTTTCCTTTGTGTAAATATATGAAGAAAATTTGGAGTACATGTATTTCTGATGAAAATTGGTTGTTTGATGCATGCTGTTAAAGACAATTTTGATGTTTCTTGATTTTGAATCACATGCATTTCTGATGAAAATTGGCGTTTCATATATAGTGTTGAAGACAAATTTGGCATTACCCCTCCATCTTAATTTAGATGACCTACTTTAATTTTTATGGATCCTGGCGTTTTGACATTGACAAAAGAAAAGTAATATTTACGAAAAAAAATTAAAAGCTGATAAATGTTCTTTGAAAATTAATTGTGTTTGGATATGTATTTAATTTGAAAACAGTTAAAATTTTGTGAGCCAAAAAAGAAATATTTGCAAAATGGATCAAACCCACTTTTTCAAACTTAGACGTTCAACTTCAAAGAATCAGTTCAATGTATTTTCAATCGTTGTTTTGAATTACTTCTTCAGTTTTTGAGAACGTAAATTTTATACTGATAAATGGGAATTTTCCTAAATGATATAAATATTTCTCCTCGAGGATTTTAAACTGAAACTTTACTTCAAACAAACCCTAACATCATTACCCTCAGCAATTGAGTTAGGAGTAGTTGTAGTTGTTGCATTGCTTCTTTGACTTTTATCTTCAATAATCAAGCATACAACTGGCTCAAAGTAGTTTACTAATACAGGATGAGTTAGGATGAAGTATTTCTTATACAATCTATTTTTTTTCTCTAGCAACTCCTATATTCTCTAACAATCTTAGCTCACATTATGCCATTTCATTGACATAAATCAAGATGCTAAAAACAAATACCATAGACTTGGTTTGTTCACAAACTCTGCCAATAATGTAAATAAGAGCTGATTTACAGACTATTTGGTTATAAAATAAGAAAAGAAAAGGAAAAGGGAAAGTTTGTATGCATTCCATAGCTTTGTCAACCAGGGACGGAGCTATGGGAGGACGGACGAACCCAACAAGTTTGGACTAAATATTTAAGTGTAAATCTGAACTGAAACTCAAGCATCCGTCCAGGGGTACCGGGAAAGATGTAAAAGCAATTTCTTTTTACCTGGGTGTGGGTTCGAAACTGCCTGCCACGCTACTTTTTCCTTTCCTTAAAAATTTCCCTTTTTCTTTAACGTAACTTTGTTCCTTTTTGCATATACACATCTCTATTTAACACTTTATTTTCTTTTCTCCTCTCTTCCTCTTTCAATTTTTTTATTTTAATTTATATTCCAAGTGCAATTTGTGTTATTGGGATACTTAAGCAAGAGTTTATATGATTGATATTAAGGGTGGCAGCCGGTTAGGGTCAAATCGGTAAACCGACTTATTTTGACAGGATTGGATCAATCCGTTTTAAAAAAAATTATATTTTTTAAAGATGTAGTATATATATCTTATATATACATATTGTATATATCTTGTATATATGTAATATATATATATATATAGTATATATCTTGTATATATAGTATATAAGTTGTATATATAGTATATATGTTTAGTATATGCCGTTAGTATATAATATATGTATCTTTAGTATATATCCTTAGTATGTTTAGTATATATCGTTAGTTTATAAATATATCCTTAATATTTATTATATATCTAAGTTAAGGGAAAAAATCTAGTTGTAAATTGGTGAAACTTCAAATGATCATAATTTTGCACTCGGATGTCCGTTTTAGTCGATTTTTTTTATTTCACATATTTTTTCGAGATCTAGCTATTTGGCCCAACCAATTTTCCAACAAAAAAAATACTTCTATCCCATTCAAATAACACTTTTCCCAATTTGATGCTCAAATCATAATTCGTTTCATGATAATTCGTTGTTAATATGTCTAATATATCTAAAATATATAGTATATATATGTAGTATATTGTTAATATGTCTAATATAAAGTATATATATGTCGATAT
>JBDJHY010000102.1:4590414-4609955 GCA_039654485.1 Withania somnifera | reverse complement strand
TTTTTTCATTAATTTACTTTATAAATATGTGCTACAACAAGACATCATGCTAGTAGATGATACTTCAGCTTATTTCCTATGGAATTGACCCTAACTCTTGGTTGGGTTCTATATTTGATAATGACTGCTTTACGCTTCTCAATTAAGGTGTAGTTTTGGGCGACATCACATACTCAAGGCAGGAAATGTGTAGAACATTTTTTCAAGCATATCATGATTGGTGTTATTTTTCCGCATAACTTTAATTGTGATATAATTCTATACATGGAAGAATTATATTCAGTTATCATTTTAAAATCTTGTAACCTCAAATTCAACCATTCATGCTTCCCTTTAGAAGAACGACCAACTTTAGGTGGTCATATCTATCTTTCAAACTATTCTACAGTATAAGAGAGTCTTTAATGGTGAGGTATTCTATTTTCAAATCCTCTTCAAGGTGATAGCGGAGAAATATCATCTCCTTGGCACGGTCTTAGCTAGATGTTTGATGGTATCTGCTAGACTTATCGCATCTAGGTGAATCTCAGCATCAAGTGCCCTGTCGAGTAGCCATTGCCCGATATATCTAGAGCAACGAATTCAAGTTTTGAAATATTAGCCATTGACGTAAGAAACCTTATACGTTTTTTCCTGTTAAAATAGCTCAAGATGGTAGAGATTCGTGTTGATAACGTGTTCCAAAATGAGTTGCAACAAAGGAGAATATAATTATTCTGTTTAAGTGATTTAATTTTATAATTTTTACTTTTAAAATAACATAAAAGGTTTTCCTAACAAAAATAGACACGTTGCAAACAATGATTGGTGTGAGCCGATCACTTCCTTTTTAAAAACTATCACTGGCAAGAAGGAAAATATTAATATTTCTTTGAAGTTGTTCAACGGAGGCGATATTAACACTCCTGCATAAAGAAGGAAAATATTAATACTTCTTTGAAGTTGTTCAAGGGAGGTGATATTAGCACTCCTGCATAGTTGTAAGGTCTTAATGAACTAAAATGGATTACTTAAGGTGACGGGTGTGTATATTTTTCCCCTTATGAAAAAATTCCCACGTTATTAAATACAAAAGAATAGGATTGTTAAAACTCGAATCAAACATGTTAATTTAAACAGACAAGGATAATTACTGATTTATTGATAATAAATTATTAGTTTAACGATTTGATAACGGTTTTATTTTTATCGAATTATCAATTTCATTAATGTTGGGGATTTTTCTTAATGAGCCAATCGATAACCGATAATAGCTAAAGATAAATCTTATAGGTTCATTATATTTTATTACTCAACCTGTGCAAATTATACAAAATCAGTTAATCTCTTTTGTATCAAATATCATGCTGGTTATTTTTTACTTGCAACTAATCTTCCTAATATCTTATGCACTATGCTGTTAAATACTTGTTCTAAACGAGTATAACATAAGTATTCACTTTAATGATACTTGATTTTCAGGTGCAAGCGCTAGATAATTTAGGAATGCCCTATTAGATTTCATTTGTCATATTGTCTGTAAGTGATTTTAATAAAGAAAAAACTTCATGTGTGATCTTTAATGTTAACTCGATAACCTAACAATCAATAACTGATTAACAAATATTTTAATAATTTTTTATTGATTTAACATGTCTACAAACTAATAACCAATAGATTAACCGATAACCTTCAAAACTGCACACGAGCAGACTGATATGCAATCATACACAACCCTACAGTTGAAGATCCTCTCCCAAATGCGTGTTATAACTGAAAGCAGTTCAAATAGAACTAAATATATTGAGAACTCATGTTGTCGACCAAAACTACTTTGTGATTGAAGCTTTAATTGTTTACGAGTTTTTAACTGTCGGTGAAATAAAAATACGTCCAATAATTTAGGATAGAGCTAAGTAATAATTAAGGCAGATACGGCATGGCTTAAAGAAATTTAGGAAGTGTTTTCCCTCGAGAAAAGACACATCTTATGATGAACTTGTGCTCTCCTGCAGTTTGTCATTTATTGACCAGAAACTTATCTGCTCCAACCAGACCTGTTTGCTGTTATTAAAGCTATACATGCACAAGAACCAGTTAAAGCCAAGATCATTTTATGGGTTTTAAGTGCATGGCATCCATAGACATAAACCACCCCCATCATTCTTTCTGTTTGCGTTCAAACGATGACCGAATATTCTTCATTGTTGCACATCCTTATATTTATATGTATGTGTAAAGATAGGCAGAAAACTAGTCAACTATGTGATAAATGACTACATGCAGGTCAAAATACAAGTTCAAGCGACACGCAACAGTAGCGTGTAGAAAGGTCTGCAATTCTAATTGGTATCAGCACAAGGGTACAGAATAGCAAAACAGAAAATTATTCTTTACAAGTTGTGCAAGAGACTAGTTCATAACTCAGTAACTCACCCATCGTTGTCTGCATTGGTCATACACCCTTGATAGCTACCGAATTCCGCCATATCTTTAATGAGAATACTGAAATATGTCTAACGATCCCCCAATATAAGCTCAGCTGCATATTAGTTTCTTCATCATGTTCCACCAGTTTGTCACCTAAGTAGGTATTGTCGGTGAGGTTCTAAAACCAAAAAAATCACGAAAGAACAACAGTCAGTATCTTTCAACAGGAAAAAAAAAGGAACAAAACATTAAGCAGTTTAAGAGAGGCAAGGCGAATCTCCTTTGGAAACAGCATTTTCCCTAACATGCTTGAATTTAAAAGAAAGCAAGGGCAATTAGTTCAGTACAGCAGGTAAAAAGCACATCATTTTAACTGGAACGAGGAAATACCATGTTGAATACTCAACTTTTAATTTGAATCTGATGATTGGATTCCATGACGTCTGAAGAACTCACGAAATCCATAAGCACTCAGATCATAGCTGAACTGAAATGAGAAGAATACTAATGATCAGAACAACTTCAAATACAGGACGTATTCAGTTTACGAACTAACTTTCCACCGTGCTCTTATTCTGTCATTCATGAGATCTAACTCATATATATTGTATGATTGGTGGAGATCAAGTAAAAAAGAAAATTACCAAGGCAATCCCTTCTAGCAAATGGATGATGAAGCAAGTGATCGATATGGAGTAGGTGGAAAAATTCTGTGCACTTTTATCCTATACGTTATAAATTAACTAGCAAGAAACTCACTAGTAACATTACCAATGACCATTCTTCTTAACGAAGACATGCGTGAAAATGGACAAGGGGACGCTTGAATTTAGTCTGCCACAGAGGAATTTAACCCTTCTTGGGCTATGTTTTGGGTTGTACTGTTGCTGGGTTTCTCCTTCATGAGGAACTTATTAACCTGAGTATAGCACCTAAACAAATTCCACCTAGAATAACGTTGGTCATGAACTCACTGGCCATCTGGTGGTTCCGCTAATAGATGAATTTGGAACATGCAACAAATACAGTGCTATCTTGTTAATTTGTCACCTCTATAGGACTTAATTTCCACTAGAATAAATGCAAGAGGAAATTCTCCCTGCCACCTATAACCTTAAGAAACTGTAACCAACTCTGATGACAAGAAAAGACATACATAAGAATTGTAGAATGTAGAAAATATTTGGTAATAACAACCTGCAATACGGAAAAGAAAGAACAAGGCCAGCTAAACATAATGTAAGTTAAGATAGTCTAACAGCTCTGTGTCCTTATGTGCCAATAGCTTATGGTAGCCATGATTTTCAAGTGCAAGCATAAGCACAAACTAATGAAACAAAGAAGATGGGTAGCAACAATGTTATTAAAAGCCATCACAGCATCCTTAAAGGATGAAGCTTTGCAAAGCAAGAGGTTATCAATTTATGAGCAATGTTATGCACTTCAGAGGAGAGCGCTTTAAACAATGGCATGCACCGTGATCCTACACGAAGCAACTGATTCTTTGAATCTCAACTTTAAGGAGTTGGACTGATATCAACATCTATGTAAATTGGATGCTAAAATTAGTTACTGCATTGCAAACTGATTAGTATGGTACTACATTCATGTATGTTTGGTTCCTTTTTATTTTCGGTAACCTGGGCACCTCACCTACCATAATTTAATTAATTTTGATGGGCTTTGGTGCTTCTTTGGGATTTTCGCTAATGAAAACACTGGCAACAGATGGAAGAGGATATGGATACTATCATCATGTGCATTACAAGGACAGTTTGGCTAGAAAGGAACAAGAGATGTTTTGAAGGAAATATAGAACATACTTCTTTAGTGGAAGTTAGCTGGCTACAAAATTTATACTTTTGGTGCAAGGGCGAGGATAGTATGAGCAATTTTGGATCTTCCAGGCTCCCTAAGGCTATAGTGGAGTTTATAAATTATCCCATTTTTAATATTACTTTTACCTTATCAAAAACAAGAAAAAAGCAAATGGAACATATGATACTAACTAAAAAGGCAGACCGATGTACTACCACTATACACAGGGTCAGGGAAAAGGTCCAACAACAAGGGCCTATTGTACTCAACCCTACCTTGCGTACAAATGATACTAACTATTTAAAAAAAAGTACAAGATGTGATATCAAATGGTATGTTTTGGAAGGGAAGGTTTGAGGAGGTTAAGGAGACTATTCATAAGATGACAAGGGGGAGGCTAGCCGGGCCAGTGAGGCCCCCGTGGAATTCTAAAAGAGCACAAGCGACGTATTAGGGGGCTAACTAAGTTGTCTAACATCATTCTTACGTCAAAACTGCCCATAGAATAAAAGTGGAGTACAATAATTCTGTTGTACAAAAACAAGGGTACATTTAGAATTGCAACTACTATAGGGGTATCAAACTGCTGCCACACTATGAGAGTTTGGGAGACATTGGTGGAGATGAGGATGACAAGGGGTGTATTGGTTACCAAGAACCAATTTGAATTCATGTCAAGGCAATCGACTACAAAAGCTATTCCTCTCATGAGGAACTTGGTGGAGTCGTATAGGAATAGGAAGGGACTTACAAATGGCGTTAATTGACTTAGAGAAAGCTTACAAAAAAGTCCCTAGGAGATTTTATTGAGATGCTTGGAGGTAGAGGTTTATGTTGCATACATTAAGGTGATTAAGGATATATACAAAATAACTAAGACCTAGGTGAGCTCAATGGATGAAGACCTGGAACACTTCCTAGTCGTATTGGGCTTGCATCAGGAATCAATTATTAGCCTATTTTCATTTGCCTTGCTGATGAACGAACTGACAAGGCATATTCAAAAAGAGGTGTTATAGAGTATGTTATTTGCAAATGACATAATATTGATCTATGAAACTCATGGTAGAGTTGATGGTAAGCTGGAGGTCTAGAGATAGATCCTGAAATCTAACGGGTTTAGGTTGAGCACGAATAAAACAAAGTACTTAAAGTGCATGTTCGTTGATGTAACTCACAAGGTAGATCTAGAAGTGAGGATTGGTTTACAAGTCACCTCTAAGAGAATAAGTTTCAAGTGTCTTGCATAAATAATCTAAGGTAATGGGGAAATTAACAATGATGTTACACATTGCATTGGTGTCGGGTGGAAGAAATAAAGGCTCACATCCAGTATCTTATGTGGTAAGAATGTGTCACCAAGACTTAATAAGTATTATAGTGGTCGTGTTGGCCCATCAAGAACTCGTACACCCAAAAGATGAAGTGATAGAAATTCAAGTTATCAAAAGCAAAAAAGCTCTAAGGTCCGTTGGGACTTTTAAGCACAGAAAGAGAATAAAGTATGGGCTTTAATGAAAAAAGGCACAAAGGGAAGAAATATATAAATACATATGTTTAGTCCAAGACTAATAATTATAAGAATGACAAATATATGAATAAAGAATTTGAAAAAAATTCCAATAAAGTGAAACATCAATTATTTAGTGTCGCTCCTCAAAAGAGGCTCATTGTCAAGGAAAAGTACACCTATAGATGACATCATTGAAGTGTACACATTAAGCAAGGCAAAGCGCTCAACATGTTTTGAGTCTCGCTTTAGAGCTTAAGCGCTTTAAGTATGCCTTTGATAACATTGGCGGAAACGAGAATGTTAAGATAAATATGTGGGTATACAAGAAGCGATAGGATTAGGAACGAAGATTGTCAAGACAATGTAGGAATGTTCTTTGTGGCGGCCAAGATGAGAGAACCGAGACAAAAGATTCAAATATGTGAAGAGAAAATGCACAGCTGCTGCAATGAGGAAGTGGGAGAGGTTAACTATGGTGGGTCTAAGGAGAGGTAGAGGTAGGCCAAGAATAATTGGAGAAAAGTGATTAGAGTGGACATAGTACACATACAGCTTACCGAGGCCATGACCCGAGAGAGGAGGATTTAGAGTTGGAGGATTATAGTAGAAGGTTATTAGATAGTTGTGTGTCATCTAGTTTCCTTATCAGTATTATTATTATGACTCTCCTACTATCTTATTCTTTGATTTTACTATTACATGTTCCATTTGCTTCAGTTATTGTGATTTTACTACTCTTTTCTCATTATTTAGAAATATGGCTGATTCCCTACTGTATTTAATTTTCAAACCTGCTTTGGTAAGTTTTACTTGATCCAAGGTTATTTCAGAAACCATCTCTAATTACAAGGTAGGAGTAAGATCTAAGTACACATCACACTCCCCAAACCCCGCTTATGGGATTACAATGGGTATGTTGTTGATATCAAATGACAGCTAACTATAATTTCAATGTAGACATAGCAAAATCTTCACTACGATACAATTTTGCACAAAAAATTTCAAGGACAAGCAAATATTAATTATCTCGTCTCAGATACTTCATAAACATGAGAACTTACAGGTAAAACTTTGACAGAGTATTTGGTAATATTAGGATCAGCAACCCTTCCCTGAGCAGCTGCCTGGCAGAGAGCAATCCAGATCACTCAGTTGAAGACAAAAGTAAAATAGAAATTTATGGCTATGTGAAGCCACAAAGCTATCAAATATCCAAGCACCAACCATTTACTATTGACGAACTGTGAGACATATCAAACAGTGTAGCAGAGGCAAATTCAATACACATGCAGAGAAAAACAATATACCAAATTAAAGTAGCATTAATTAAAAAACAGAAAGAGAAGAGAAAGGAAAAAAAAAAGAAATCATACACTCCAAATTTTTGATATATTTGAACAGTTGACCACTTCTACAAGTAATAATAAGTGTTCCGTATACCTACAAAGAGTTCCAGTAACTCAAATTTATTGAAGAGGTTTCTCACTGAATAGCATATGATCAATTCAATCATGCCTTCTATGATACAACTGTAAAATGTACCTCCTAATCAAGAGCTATGTACATATAAAGGATAACTGCTTTTATGCCCTGAAACTATAGCGGGGGAAATAGAGCAAGCAATAGAAACTTGTAATTCTCTTTCCATATTATTAAAACTGGAACATCAGTAATCTGCACAGAGAAGGTTTTTGCTCATGTTTTGCTGTCTGTAGCTTTAAGTTGGTAGTTGCAAGCTTTCCACTAGCTTTTGATTGGTTGTGCTTCAGCTAGATTATTCGATAGCTTGTAGTAAGTCACTGAGCTTGTGATTAGCTATTAGTGGCATTTTTTAGGTCAGGCACCTCATTTTTCCCAGCAGGAAATAACTTGAGTTTGTCACGTAGGGATTAGACACAACAAATAAGCAGACCCTTTAGTTGCTGAAGAATTATGCATAGAAGACCTGTTTGCACCTCTTCATATTCTACTAAGTCGAGCCTTAATGGAAGGCAGCATAAATGCATATGATAACCTATCATGCTTCAACAGCAGAAAAGTACTGAAGAATAATACCACTCCCTCTCTCCACCCACTGCATTTGATATAGCCTGATATTACGCTCTTTTAGTTACCTGCTACAAATTTAATCACAAGTAAATCCAGTAGATTCTCCCTACTTTAACAGAGTGTGCATCCATGGAAGCGTCTTTTCGTCTGGCCATTGATTCTGAAGGGTATAAATTCTACCTCTTTAGTTTGAATCTTTTAACAAAATCCATGAGTATGTCTATAAAAAATTCTATATCCCCCTCAGTTATGCAAGTAACATTTAAGCATTCTCACTTTTTTGAAAAGGAGGAAGAAATCAGATAAAAACAGTAACTTCTAATTAGATTGTAGCAGATGCATCTTATTCTCTACCTCCATCTATTGAGGCAATCATAAACTACATTTACTATAAACATATAACGCCCCCACTATATAAAAGTACCTGTTCTGGACTATGAAATATCTCTACAAATGGATATTCCTTCTTTTGCCTTGTTATGCAAAAACCAGGGTACTTCGGACATTCAACCTGAATGATACAAAATAATAATGAAAACATGGAGACTGTTATGCATGAGCTGGGAAAACATTTTATGCTATCAAAATTCAATTTTAAATAACAAGATCTTTTCCATATTTCTAGCAAAAATAAACTCATAGACAGCCGAAATCAGAGACACCTAAAGAGACTTCTTTGTACACTACTAGCAATTATAGTCTATGTACACTTAAATGAGAAATTCAAGAAGTTTCTTACACGTAAAAATTTTACATGTGGGTAAAACTCGGCCGCAGACTCCTCTAGAACTTTGTCAAGATGTTTGCTGTAGTTACTCCTACAGCATCCAAAAATTACAAAATCCAGGGATTAATGCAATAAAACTGCAAAAGACGTGAGAGAAAGGAAGAGAAACTATGAACTATGAACTCATATTACTTTATCGTAAATGCAACAACTACCGGGTAGCCTTGATGAAGAAGTTGAACAAATTCCCGTTCTGAGGTAAAGTGAATAACCCTCGATGAACCAAGATCCTTAGGATAGCCTGTGTAATACCTTCAAATACCAAACAAAAAGTTAACCATGTGAAAAATAAGATCCAGTTAATAAAAAGAAAAACAGTGGCAGAGCCAAAATTTCAAAAGGGATTCAAAAGTGTCATTCATGGGATTTGAACCAATGACCTGAAGCAATTTTTAAAATTTTATTAGAATTTTCCCTTGTCAAGGGAATTCAACAGCCTACGTAACCAAAAATTAGCTTTTATCCTGTTCTTATCTGGGAAGGGATTCAATTGAACTCCCCTTCTCCAAGGTAGCTCTGGCCCTGAAGCAAAAGCAGCACACAAAAGCTAACCAATTGCTCTCTATGCAATGCTCACCTTAGTGAGCATATCACGGTTGCAAAGCTATCAACTTTTTGCAGACTACTAAGCAGAAGAAACATTATTCAACAAAGATCAACCAAGGTATAACCGAAAGTAAACTGCTTCACATCCAATCATATACAGGTTTATCACCAAGTTCTATGCATTGTTCTTGCTCCTGGTGCACACGCACTTACTAAAATTTAGTCATACACAGAAAGAAAAAAATAACTTACTTGCAAGAGGAACGAAGGCTGACAAGGAACTTGCTAAAGAATGATTGCTCCTCCATAACAAGTATCAAAGCAGATTTAGTCCCCCTTTTTTGTTATTTATTCCTTCAACAATATCCAAACCTTGATAGAAGAAAATAGCCAAAATCTCTCAATTTTGTAATGAAGAAACAATTAACAAGGGATATGTAAATTCATTGAGCAAGCAACAATATTTGAGATGATGAATCAAAACTTTACAGAAGATAAAACACCAAATAGAAAGGCAAAAAAAAAATCAAAAATTGGAGATTTACAAGCAGGAATTCACGAGATAAGGAAACCAAAATTATATAACAATGTAGAATTTATCTTCTTTTCCAAGATGAATTCGAGAATATCCATAATAAGCAATCAATTGAATATCAAAATTTGGGGACTTTAAAATTTTCATTTATTAGTAGGGGAAGGTGTTCGGTTCTTCAATTTTTGGCTATTATTTAGTGTGCACTGAACCGTATTATTTCGGTTCGGTTTATTCTAATTCTGTTCTTCAAGTTTGGTTTAGTTTTCTATAATTTGGTTCTTCGGTTTTTACATATTTGAACTAGGCATATTCTCATATATTGATCCAAAGAAAGTTTATTTCCCGGGACTTTAAGGGCTGTGTGTTAAAATGCACCAAGAGAACCAGTAGCAGCAAGTGAGAAACCAACAACAATATGCTTTACGTATGCAGAAGCCAGCAAAAAATCAATAAAAATATGCAGCAACCATACATTAAACAAGCAGCATCGCAGTAGTCAGAAAGCATTACAACATAAAAAAGGAAATCACTGGTCCTACATTCACCAAAATCCAACAGTAGCAGTTATAAATAAGAAGCAGCCAGCAAACATTACAACATTTCCTTGCAGTCTGATGCTCACCATCGCTGGTCACTCAGTGCCTCACCATCGCTGGTCACTCCGTGCCTGGGACTCTCTCTGTCCCTCTCATGAAGGGTGCCACAGAAGGATTGAAACTCGTGGGACTAGACAAGTATTATTCACCATGAAAGAACATGCAGATCCTTATCTTTCAATAACAAAACTACATTGTACTTATTCAAGGTAAATAAAATACACAGCTTCAGCAACTCAAATCTTTTACACACCCTATTATGCTTAAAAGGTGCCTGAGCTCAAAAGTATAAACAGTAAATCCATCATTTAATATTTTAAGCATCTAACAGCTTGTTTGGATGGTTGTTGCATATTGTTTCATAATGTATTGTTTAAATGAATTAATGTTTGGATTGATTGAATTGTTTTCTGTCAATAAGTAATGCCACATACCAGTAACTTGAAGAGAAAACTTACAATATTATAACGAATAGTAGGATACGTGATAGAATTCTTATTTAAAAAAGATGGAGTAAATGATAAAACAACAACAACAATAACAAACCCAGTATATTCCCAAAAAGTGGGTTCTGGGGAGTGTGAAGTGTACGCAGTCATACCACTACCTCAAAGTGAGATAGAGAGGTTGTTTTCGATTGCTTCCGACAGACGCTCGGCTCATGAAAATACCACAATCTAATAAAACAATAAACTAGTAACAGCATGACAACTAATAGCAAAAGCAATGCTACCGCAGAACAATACAACAACGATAAAACAGGATTATTAAATAATAAGCAAAGGCAAAATCTAAGGAAAAAAAAAAAAACTAACGCGCACCTCACCAAGTTGCAACTTTTCATGGTTTATATAAATATAGATTTAAAGATAAGATAGAAAAAATGTATTTAGAATCCAAAGAAGCAAGTAACAGTATGATAGAATAACAAGCAAGGAAACAAAACGCAAAACATAAAGGAGACAAATAACACAAGCAAATTAAATGGATACTGACCTTTACCAGAATAATCGGAGTTAAGTGTTGGACTGAATGAAGGATGGGCGATTTGGATTTTTCACTGGTTTTGTCAATTAGATGAGCTCACTACTAAATTTTTACCAAATTTTCTGTTTGAAGAAGAGCAGTGCAGGGTTTTGTATGCAGAAGAAGAGAAAATGACAAAAATGGTTATATATATATATATTAAGTAAATAAAGTACGGATCAAGTGGTTTTGATATTTTAAATTTGTCCAAAAAATTAATATTTTTGGTTTATTAAATAATTAATAATTTATGTTGGTTGAATTTATTGAAACAGTGGGTAAAAAGATTTTGATTATAAATGATATAAGAAGAAAATCTTATCAAGTTTCTAAAATATACAAAGTAAAAAACTGCACCTAGACACTTAAAAGATATTTTAAAAAATAGCAAAAATTATATCATACAAAAAGTTCCAGTAGACTCTAAAAATACTTAAAATAATAGAAATTACAAATTTTGTTCCTCTAAATACGAAAGCTCGTTAATTTTCTTTTCCTTTTTCATAATTTCTATTTATCCAATATACAATTTTTTGTAAAATATTTAACGGAGACCAAAATACATACATTTTGGACAAACTTAAATAAATTATTCAATACATACTTAAAGAGATTATTTAAAACATATCTTCAAACGTAAGATTAATTATTTTCTCTAGAATGATTAGGGCAAAGTCTTAAAAGGGGAAAAATGGTCCAAAATATCCCTCTATTTTGTTTTATTAGTTAACTTTGCATGTCATTTATTTTGGGTCAATTACACCCCGTCATTATAAAACTTAACAAAATTGCCCCTCAATTGGATGAAACCTCCCAAATCCATCAAAACACTCAATTTTAATAAATTACCCATTTTTCCACTTAATCTTACCAAACTCACCTAATTAAATTAAATTTTTTTCTAATTAAAGAAAAGATTGGTCGGGCGAGTTGACTTGCTATTTACTCAATGTGGTTGTACACCAACAGTTTAACGGCAGGTTAGGCAACCTACTCAGCTAATCCACAGAGATAATGTCTTAGGAAAGTCCTACTAGAAATCAAACCTAAATGTCCTTTCTTTAAGAATCTTTTTGACTTACTATTCAGTGCATATGGACTTCCATAGAGAATTTCACTTTTGCCATTCATACGGAGAAAATTGACTATCTACCAGCCCTCATCATGAAGATTCAAAGTAGCTTCGCGATATTGTTCTAGATTCAGGCATTATAATTAGAAAAAGTTAATTTAATTAGGTGGGTTTGGGTCCGATTAAATGAGAAAATGGGTAGTTTAATTAAAATTCAGTATTTTTAATGAATTTGCGAGATTTCATCAATTGAGAGGCAATTCTAACAAGTTTTATAACAACGGGGGTATAATCAAACCCCAAAGTATAACAGGGGGCAAATTTTACTAATAAAACAAAGTAGAGGGGTATTTTTGACCCTTTTCCCTTTTAAAAATGAGTATGGTTCAAATTTAACCGAAAGATTCTATAGCTATAGTTTGGTATTTGCAATCCATAGTTACCATTTGAGATGCTCAGAAAAAATAAATCTCTTTCGCTTCTCTCCTCAATCTCTTCCCGTTTCTCTTTCTTTTCCTATTTATATTTTGTAGTTCATCTCTCTCCCTCTTTTTTTGTATTTTCACATCTCTATCTTTCTCTCTCTCTTTGTATTTTTTATTTTCTATTTTCACATCATTCTCTTCCTCTTTGTATTTTGTATTTTCACCTCTCTCGCTCTTTCTCTTTATCTCTCTTTGCATTTTATATTTTTGTCTTTCTCTCTTTCTATCTCTCTCCTAGTTTGTATTTCTATATCGTTTCAACAAATACAAGTCTATCAACGAATACAATTGAATATGTGAATATAGTTCATATCGACGAATACAATTTATGTCAAACAAAATCACCACTAACCACAAAAAAACTAATAAAATCACAAAACCATGGTAAGTATTGCGACATATGCTCCAAAAAATTTAGGTAAGTGGCAAGTTTCTTAGCACCCACAAAATGACAAGCAAAATGCATAAAACCCCAATTACAAAATAGTATAAAATACTAGGAAATTTTAATGTAGGGAATAATAGGGTGGTACATATTGAGGGCATAAGACAAAGAAATTGTAATCTAGTGAAGTTGATCGAGAAACTCACAATGTCAAAGAAGAAAAGCTAAAACCCAGTTGGGAAAACAATATTATTAGTTGTAACTCAGAAATACACCTCAAAACTTCTACGTACGTGCTTTTTTGGTTTTGGTGGGAGGCTTGGTGTATTAAGAAAGAGGGAGAAAGGCAGCGAGATAGAGAGTGAGTGAGAGAGAAAGGAGAGATGCGAGTATAGTGGACCTGAAGGTCATTTTTGGCATCCCTTGAATAATTACTACTTTTAATCATTGAATCTTCGTCACCCATATATGATCTCATGATTTTAACATCAAATTGATGGATTTCAAAGTATAAATTTAGAGATTTTTAGAGAAATTCATGATTTGATAAAATTAAATTTAGAAGGTCGACTTCTATCCTATTTTAGATGAAATTTCATATTTGAGATCCCCAAAACACGGATAACATTATTTTTGAAAAAAAAAATTAGATTTACACTTGACAGTTGTTCTTGACTTTTTGGGGAAATTTTGGACCAAATTTTAAAAATATTAATATGGGCATCAAAGTTATATTTTCTCATGCTACCTCATATTTGAATAAAATTTTCAGATTCAGAAGCTCGACAGAAGAGAAAGACTTAAGTCGGATAGTTTCTTCGTTTTCTAAGGCAAGTGGAGGCCTTTGACTCTCTTATAAAGTGTCCTAGGTATTTTGTGTATTATTTGATTGAAATAGAGAGTAATGGGACTACTTCTATTGGGTATCCTTGTGGGTGATGTGGTGATTTTTCACTCGAATACTAGAGTCAAGCATGTGGGGTCTAAAATAAAGATAATAAAATTGAAAATATGAGCTTATGGATTGAAATATCTATTTGTCCATAAGATGATCGAATTATGATTAATTACACTTACTTGATTTCATGCATTTTAGTAGTTTTGGTTGAGCTTTACATGATTCCTCTTTGTGGTGGTACCCATGAGTGACCTTATTGATTTATGGAGTGATATTGCCTTTTTTTTCATAGATTGCATATGACATTTTGTTGTACATTAACACACATAGATAATTGACGTGGAACATGATTTAAAAGGTACATAATGATATGATTTAAGAAGGCCATTGGCCGAAGTGTGAATACTGGTATGGTCTTGACATATAATAAAAAGAAAGAACAAAGAAGAATATGATATAAAAAGGTAATGTGGTCGATGTGCGATTTTTGGTATTCCCATGATATTGAACATCACATGAGCAAACCATGGGACGATGTGTGATTCTCGATATGGTCATTGATATTGATACATCATACCAAAGTAATGTGGTCAATGTGCGATTTCTGATATTGCTAAGGTACGTGATACAGACATTATTACATCCTATGGCACTGCATTGAACATACATTGAATTGTTGACATAATCAATTTCATATTTCGTGAGCATGTTGCAATGGAGTATCATTTTCACTCGTTGATATGTGATTGATTTTCTCCACCTATTCTATTACTGGGATGATATAACGAGCCCATAATGGCTAATTATGATTAGGTTTAAACCTTGATTATAATCTCAAAAAGATAAGGTAAATTATTGTATTATGAGATTAATACAGAAAGCCTTCTGAAATATCGAGTAGGAAATGATGAAAATTGTCTTTATTTATTAAGTATGTATTGTTGTTTGTCTATATGTACCAGAATCTATCCTACAAGTTTATTTCTTGGTTGCGTTAGATGTACCCTTTCTACCACGATTGGACTTGTGAGGTAGGGAATGACATGGGTATTAGACTTGAGTTATGTTCTTTTATTTACCTTGGCCTATTCTTATTAGTATCCATCTCATGAGTTCACTTCTTAATTTTGTCAGATGTACCCTTCCTACTGCTGGATGGACTTGTGAATTCGGAGTTAATTGAGGTTCTATAGACTCCACCTATGAGGCTATAGCATAATAAGTGGGATTCATCCCATGGGTTGTGGAATGGAATCAGGGAGGGAGGCCCACCTTCGAATGAGCTAAAGATGGTATGTTACATTTGATATGAATTGTATTGGTTTCACTTGGTTGTTGGTGCATTATTTGAGTTGTCCAGTGCTTCCTTATTAATACTCTCTTATTTTTTACATGGTTTTGGTTGCAGTTGATTACTCTAGGTTCCTAATGTCCTGTTGGTTCCTGTTGATGTGTTAATTACTGTTATCATCCCTAAGCCTTGTATCTATCATTTACTCTTCATTATAAACTATTGGCTATGCTTTGATTTGCAACTCGGTGTATGAAGGATTGTGGTTGGTATGATCGGAGTAGTTGGTAATTCATCACCATTTTGTTCTAGTGCCTGACCAAGGATATTAGATGGGTACTCAATGATTATTTTAGTACTCACTCCCTTGCCTTCTGTACTTGTGTAAGTGCAGATCCCAATGCAGCTTGATCATCCTGCAGATGCCTAAACTCTTTTTTTTAGATTGTATTTGAGGATTCTATATATTTGAGACATATGTATTTGTTTTGTCTTTGTATTATTGTTTATCTAGAGGCTTGTACATAGTGACACTGATTTTTAGGTAGTTTTGTAGTTGGATCTTAATATTGTATCTTGTTTTTTTCTCTTTGACTTATTATTTTCCGCATTTACCCTTATAGAATGGTATATGCTTACCTGTCTGAGTGGGTTGAGACATGTGCTATCACTTGGGATTTTGGGTTATAAAAAATTGGTATTAAAGCTCTAGTTTCATTGGTCTCACAATGTACAATCCAAAATTTAGTAGAGTCTCATAGCTGTGGAGACACCCATCACTTGTCTTTGTGAGGTTATAGAACTTTAGGAAATGTTTCCTTCTTTTTTCATTCTTATCTTGGATTTTGTCAATTCATGTATTAAGACAAGGTTTATTTTGTACTAGATGGTGAAGACCATATCCCCTGCAAGAGATGAGGTCGTCCCTATTCCAGCCAAAGGTTGGGGTGGCGATCCAGAGGACTAGGCTGAGAAGGCCCGTGGTGCTGCACCAGTGCAGGGTCAGGATAGGGTTGTCTTCACCGAACTAGACATTTATGTTACAGAGGGAAATACATCCCCCAACACTATTGCCACACCATTACTTTAAGATTATTTGCTTTGAGTCTTAGGTGTATTTGAGACTTTAGCCCAGGTTGAGGGTGCAACTTGCACACCCAGAGGTTCTTAGGATGGTGTAGGGGCTCAGAACTACATCAACAAGAGTAAATTCTAATATGGATGATCAGGTGGTACAACCGCAATTAGTTTAAAGAGATAAGGAAATACAATTACCGAGTGTAAGAGCCCCGGGAGTGATTATGGTTGCACTATCGAAAAGGGGTAGCGTCGTTATGAAAAGTTTAGAAAAAAGGATCCACCCTAGTTTATAGTGGGATAGTCGAGAAGGATCATGCGTTCTTAGCTACTTGCTATGAGTGTTTGGAGAGTGTGAGGTTGGGAGACTCACACGGAGTTCTTTATTTATCCTTGTATTTGGGGGGTTCTGCCCAAAAATGGTAGTGTTCTAATGTGAGAGACAGACCACCTTGATATCCTCCATTCATTCAGGATGAGTTTTCTTAGGACTTTCTTGATATATACATATTCTATGAGGTATGAGAGAAGAGAATAAATGCTGATCTAAGATTTGAATTAGGGTGACATGACAGAGGCAGAGTATGGGACTCATTTCTGTGCCTTAGCTAGATATGATAGTTTACTTCTTACTGATCCAATTGAGAGGATTTGTTGGTTTGTTCATGGGTTGACATATATAGTTCATCTGGTTGTGTTTAGATTGGTCCTTCAGAGGTGATCTTTTTTCAGAGGTAGTTGGGGCAGCTATAGAGGCTGAGATGATTGAGAGATAGGAATTCGGAGACATAAGGGGCAAGAGTTCCCGTTTGTCATGTCAATTCTCAAGTTTTACATACCATGGCAAGGGTTTTATCATGGGGGGAGGGTGTTTATCCCATTGATAGAGTCAGGTTCAGGATGCGATGTAAACTTTTGAGAACGAGTATGCTCGTCATGGATCTTTCAGCCTGGTACAAGGTTCTCGTGGTTCTTAGCAAAGAAATACATATTATAGTGGTCATATTAGTTTATTTGGTTCATTACAATAACCTACATTACTAAGGTCTTCTTTTACTTGTGAAGATCTAGTTCATTTGCAGAGGTCTTGTATTTATATGGTTTAGGGAGGGCCCCAACCTAATTCTCAACATCCAGCTAGAGCACCTATGCCTCCGAGAGATTCGGGGTAGAGCACAACCTGGTAAGGTGGTCGGGATTCTTAAGACGTGATTGTAGAGCTATAGTTCCAATAGGCGATGGTAAAGGAGATGCTCCTTTTGGTAGCGACGGTTCATTATTACATATTTTTGGACAAATGAGAGAAATAGGCCTCGAATATAGCGATTACATGTATTGTCTTAGTATGCCATCATCCTGCTTTAGTATTATTTGATCCTAGAACTACTTACTCACATGTGTCTACTTATTTTTCTTCTGGTTTGATTTTATGAGTAATTCCCTACCTGTGCCTCTACGTGTTTCTACTCTTGGGGGTGATTCCTTATTGGTGGATTGGTGTACCGATCATGTTATATTTCTATAGATTATTCTTGATATGGTGTATTTTAACGTCATTTAATGTATGGACTAGCTTTCCCTGCATCATGCCATGTTGGATTGCTATGCCAAGGGGGTTACCTTAAATATGCCTGGTGTTTCAAAGATTGAGTAGAAAGGTTCTAGTGGCTTGTATCCCAGTAGAGTGAGTGATCTCCTTCCTTCATTCCCAGAGATTTATTGATAGAGGTTTCCTCTCCTATTTGGCTTTTATCCAGGATACTAGTGTTGATACACCTTCTATTGAGTTTTCCAGTTGCATGTGAGTTTCTAGATGTCTTTCCTACCAATATTCGAGGTGATCCTCCAAATAGAGACATTAGTTTTGCTATTGATTTGGAGCGAGCACTAAGCCCATCTCTATCCCTTCGAGTTGTATGGCCCCTACATTATTGAAGAAATTAGAGAAGCAGTTATAAGATTTGTTGAGTAAGGGGTTTATTAGGCTAAGTGTATCACCGTGGGGAGCTCCTATTTGTTCATGAAGAAAAAAGACTGGTCTATGAGGATGTGCATTAACTTTAGGAAGTTGAACATGTTTACTATTAATAATAAGTATCTCCTTCCCAGGATCAATAATTTATTTGATCAGTTGTAGGCAAGTCATTGTATTCTCTAAGATTGACTTGACATCTGGCTATCATCAGTTGAGGATTAGGGCTTTAAATATATCTAAGGAAGCTTTTCATACTTTATATGGCTATTATGAGTTCTTGGTGATGCCTTTTGGGATGACTAATGCCCCTAAAGTGTTCATGAAGTTGATGAACGGGATATTTCGACCTTACTTGATTCACTTGTTATTGTATTTATTGATGATATATTGGTCAACTCGAGGAGCGAGGTGGAACATGTGCATCACCGAGGATTGTGCTACAGAGGTTGAGGAACAAGAAGTTATATGCCAAGTTTTCAAAAGGTGAATTTTTTGCTTAATATTATGACCTTCTTGAGGCATGTGGTGTCCAAAAATGGTATTATGGTCGATCCTACAAAGGTTGAGGCAGTTCACGGTTAGACTAGGCCTACTTCTCCTATAGAGATTTTTAATTTTGTTGTCTTGGCTGGTCATTGTTGTAGATTTATTTGAAGCTTTTCTTCCATTACCTCCCTATTGACTCGCCTGACTTGGAAAAATATTACATTCTAATAGCCGGACGAGTTTAAAGAGAGTTTCCAAAGTCTTAAGGCCTTATTGACTTTAGCTCCAGTCTTGATTTTGCATATTGAGGGTTGACCTTTCATCATGTTTTGTGATGCTTCTAGCGTCGGTTTTGGTGGAGTGTTGATGCAAAAGGTTAAGGTTATTGCTTATGTTTCTAGCCAGTTAAAGACCCAAAAAAAATTACCCTACCCATGATTTAGAGTTGGCAACTATTGTCTTTGTGTTGAATTTATGGAATCACTACTTGTACGGGGTCTATTTCGAGGTGTTCACGATTAGAGGATCCTCTAGTACATCTTAAGTCATAGGGATTTGAACTTGAGACAAAGACGATGGATTGAGTTGCTAAA
>JBDJHY010000102.1:4571970-4590314 GCA_039654485.1 Withania somnifera | reverse complement strand
TATACACAATGCCTGATTCGATAATCAATGTAGTTCTAAACATAATTGATTCATCAAAACCCATACCGATCACCATAATTTATTGATGGGATCCTGAAGGCAATGCAAACAAAAGATCATGACATCACTAGCTTCTCATTTAACAAAACCCATAAGAAGGTCAATTTTACTCATATACCATAACCCAATATAGCACCAATATAAGATCGGTATCTCTGATATACCACTAAAGAAATAACTCACGGGGTAGACACACGAATAGTTGTAACCAGAAGCCAACTGTCATAACAAGGCCAAATACAAAGTATGCACATATATATAGGAGATAGTAAGTCTTGTATCCATTACACAAAACAAGTCAAGCTCAAATCGAAACCATATCCATATTAGCCATGTCATAAGTCTCTGCCTCGGACCTAGTTGGAAGAATATCATGGCATCGCTAATCCTTCACTCATACTTCATAAAACCATCATTAGTACCAAAATACTTAGAAAGCACATTGCCACACTTTGAAATACTAGATTGTACTCCACTCTCTTCCCATAGAAAGATCCATGTTGCTCTAAATTCACTCCTTGTATATAGGCAACTAGACTTACCCGAAGGTGATGGTATCAATGCCAATCCTAATAATACTTATCGACATACTCAAGCTATTAAATCAGAAATCGATGTCAATTCCATGCCAACCTTCAAATGCCATTCTTCAATCATTAATTGATTAGCTAAATTTGCATGCTAAATCTTAGAGGAAATCCCCAATTGCCCCACAAATTACACATACTATAAGCACAGACCATCTATTCATTGTCAAATGTCGATGTAACTCATCATAATAGTCGATGTCTAAACATCTCACTTTGTATTGTTACTTTCTGAACTCGAAGGTTAAAACCAACACATATCATCAACCTTGAACCAAGAACCGGTACAAATCATCTTCTTTTCCCACATTTCTCATCTATTACAATTTGAGCAATGTTTTTAGGACTTTGAATCACCCAACTTGAATCGACAAAACAACCTAAACGCCTTCAAAAACTCTGATGCACATTCTTCTCGTCTCTTTTCTTAACTCATCCATAATTTTTTCTCTTAAAATCGCCGAACAATCTAGCTCTAGCTACACATCCTTTTCATTATTCTATCACTTCTTTTTTATTACCAAGTGTAGGGCCAAAATCACATGATGACACTTTGACTAAAAAATGTGCAAACCCAAGAATAAGTTGTTTCTACGGATAAGAGAATCGAATGAAATGATTGGAGTTAGCTCGGACCAAGGGCACACAATAAAGAATCAAGAAATCGAAGTTTTTCCTAGAGTTCCATAGCCTCTCGAAGATATGTAACAGACATATCTGTACTAATATGAGAGACTCTATCAAAGTTGGCTTGTATACAGTGGGAACTACGAACCTAGGGCTCTGATACCATCTTGTCATGGCCCTAAATCTGATGGTGATGTCACCTATCTTCCCTACTTGATAGGTCAGCCAATCTAATGATAGAGCAAATAGAAACCCAAAGTAAATGCGGAAGTAAGAAAATATAAGGATTTATGAGCTGATATCTCAATAAATCATCCCAAAACTAGGTTGCCACTGTGTACAAGCCACTACTAGAACTTATAAAACACTACATAGTCTCGACACAATATTTAATAAGTAAAGACATCATAAAGCTAAAAAAAAAAAAGCAAAAGAGCTCTCTTATAACTGAGGAACGGACAGTCATCTACCTCGAAAATGCTTTAAAATGCCCCTGGATTGAAGCAGATAAGTCGATCACAAAGTCCTGAGCGCTGAACCTGAACAAAAGTGAAGAAAAAAAATGAGTGAGTACATAACCACGGTACTCAGCAGCATCCTCGACTGGTTTAAATATAAAGAACTAGTGACTACTCCTGATATCAAACCACCCTCCGATACTACAACCTGCAAACAGTTTATATACAACAGCCCAGCCAACAACAAAAATCAAGATATACATAAGTAAAAGTGATCCTCACACAGTACAAATATTCACTAATTCTACCATATCAGTAATGATCTCAAAATGGACAACAATATCATCCTCAATCAAGTACCAATGGTAATCTCAATTCATAAGTCATTTATCATGAATAATCTCAGTTATCATAAAGTAGAAATGACAAGTTCAGTTATGATCCAAATATCAAGTGATCTCAAGTCATTAACAAGTTTTAACATGATCAATTTACAAACTAATCAAGGTGTGAATAAGTTACCACACCTATAACAACAATAGTGTGTCGATAGTTACCATACTTACAAGATAAATAGTTTGTCTATCGTTACCATACTTAATAATAAAAATAGTGTGTTGACTGCTACCACACTTAAAATACCAATATTATGCTGATTTTTACCACACTTACAATATCAATAGTATGCCGATTGTTGCCACACTTGCAATACCAATAGTGTGTCATTTGTTACAACACTTACAATATCAACAATGTGCTGATTTTTTCCATACTTGTAATATTACTAGTGTGCCGATTGTTACCACACTTACAATATCAATAGTGTGTCGATTGTTACCATACGCAAAAGTAGTAATATTAAATCAAGAACATAAGCAAGTATAGTTTCACCCTAGGAAGATAAATCATGCTCAAAATCATCATCACAAAAAACGAAATGGCAATGTTTTTAATTCCCATAATTCAAGCCTATTCAATGTATCGACTTCATGCCTAATCCCTCAAATTACCAATCCCAATTCTCAAATCAATAATATTGGCCTTTCATAGGAAATCGCTATTAAGAATATCTTTTCTATCTCAATTTGGTCCCTACGGGTATCACAATTTTTACGATAGAGGTATCAACAAGTCATTACGGACAATGTCAACAACAAGTACATAATGAAGCCCCAACTTATACATCAAGACACCATTTTTAATCATATTAGTCAAGTCAAAGAAACTTACATTTCAGTTCAAGTATACAATTCAGTGATTTCATCAAGTAGTCATATTACTATCACTTTCTCATTTTAAACCTAGCATGTTAATCCCAACAACCCCAATGTAATCATCTTCCCCAAACTATACACATCTAGCAAGAAGACACTAATATTTTATAAAGAGATCAAGGAACCTCAACTTTCCGTAAAATGAAGAACCAAATCACTCAGAAGCTTCTCTCTTTGGAATGACTTCAATTGTGCACAATTTAGTTACCAACACAAAGAATACTAGGAAATATACAATAATCAATACTCAAACTTATTCAGAAACTCACCCCGTCTAAGGGGGTCAAAACCCGAACTTTATCATGAAAACATTTTACTCATTACTAGGGAAACCCAAATATCAATTCTTACTGAAAACCCATTTCATTTCGTTGTTCAAAAATCAAGATTTTATGCCTTTAAAGTTCACTTGGAAATCACCATTTTTGGGTTCCAAACCCTTAATTTTTATGTAATACTCATGTTAAAGTGAGTACAGATTGAAGAAAATATGTTTAGAAAGCTTACTCAATTGATATCTTTATAATTCTTGATCAATCTTTGCCAAATTGGAGTTTTAGAATTGTATATTGCATGAAAATGTTAACGAGTTCACGAAGGAAATGACTTAAAATGTGCCCAGGTGAACAATACTTCTCATGTGATCACAGACCGTCTACCACAAATGATAAGCACAGGCCTCACTACTAATTGTGATGCAAAGCTTCTCCTACGATCGTGACCCGTAAAAAATCTTTGGACATCGCGACCACGGCGTATGTCCCGCGAATGTGGCCCTCAGCAACCCTCTCACCCTCAAATCACGACCCTCCTCCGCTATCGCGAGGGTGGTTGGTGACAGCACTAGTTGCTGTTTTTTGACAGCAAAGCCAAGTATCAAAATTTCATCGAAAGGGTTCTGAATTCGTTCGAAATCCCCTAAAAGAAAACCATATATGAAACCATACTAATTTTGAAGTTTTGGACTCAACGGAACCATTAAATCATACATACAAGGTCTCCATGACCTAATACTCGTTTAAGGCCTAAAAAATAACTTTAACTTAAAAATAACCATAATTCCCCTGGGACCTACGAAAAATATGAAAAACCTCATTCTAGGCCAAACCCCACCTCCCAAATCCAACGAAACCATCAAATTTTCAATCATGGCACTCTAAGTCTGAATGTTGACCAAAGCAACCACCTTCCTTAAAACTCAACTTTATCTCGTCAAATCACCCAAAATCAACACGTATGAGCTAAAACAGAATACAAAGGTGCTACTAGACAAAAGTCGACATTTCATAGTTGATGAAATTGACGAATTTCATATTTCAAGGTCCCGAACTCTAAATGATCCCTAGAGTTTCCTACTTCTCACTTTTAAGCTTTAAAACTTACAATTTCCAAAATCTTACTCAAGACTTATTTCGTTACCGAACCAACCATGTAATCAAACTTAGTTTAGCTTAATGCAACTACGAGAAGGGTAAAATAGTAAAAATTGATGAAAACAAAAAAATGACCTCGAGGGTCATTACATCTCTCCAACCCTTGACAGATGTTCCTCTCCAAACATTTCTCCTACTCAGAGGGAGAAAGAAGAATTACTCATTTATAAAATTACTCCACCAAGCTCAGACCGCCATAAGGAAATTCCTTCTAGGTCTCCTCCTGCTCAAGAAAATTTGTCGATAGTTCAAGTCTATTCCGGGATACAAGCGACCAATGGTATATGTCATGCACCAACTCTTTCGTCATCAGATCCTCCTCCAGTCAATCCCTCTCCGGCAGAAAATCTCGGCATTCTCATTGCTTTTTCTAAAGGTAAGCGCCAGCATCAATCAGTATATTCCATTGCTAATTTTATCTCATATGACCATTTATCTCCTACTTCTTGCTCTTTGATTGCTTCTCTAGATTCTATCTGTGTACCCAAAATAGTTAGGGAAGCTCTAAGTCACCCTAGGTGGTATGATGCATTTCTCGAGGAGATACATGCCTTAGGTGAAAATCACACTAGGAATTTGGTGAACTTACCAAAGGGAAAGAAGGCAATAGGATGTAAATGGGTATTTACAGTTAAAGTAAATCCAGATGGCTCTGTGACCAGGCTTAAATCCATACTGGTGGCTAAAGGATATGCTCAGAGTTATGGGGTGGATTATTTTGATACTTTTTCTTCAGTGGCCAAACCCATTTATGTTCATTTGTTTATTCCTTTGGTTGCTTCCGCAAATTGGCTGCTACATCAACTGGATATCAATAATGTATTTCTTCATGGTGATCTCCAAGAAGAAGTGTATATAGAGAAACACCTCGGTTTTGTTGCTCAGGGAAGTATGGGAAAGTCTGTCACCTGAAAAATCTTTGTATGGTCTGAAATAGAGTCTACGTGCTTAGTTTGAAAATTTTAATGAGGTAGTTTAGGAATTTGAGCTTACAAAGAGCAAATGTGATCACTCAGTCTTCTATAAACAATCAACAGTTGGAATTATCGTTGTTCTATATGTTGATGATATTGTTATCGCTAAAAGTGATCATGCAAGAATATCTTCTCTTAAAACATTCTTGCATTCGGTGTTTCACACGAAAGACTTAGGGTAGCTTAAGTACTTCTTGGGAATAGAAGTAGGAGCAAGAAGGGAATATGTCTATCTCAATAAAAGTATATCCTTGACTTGTTTCACGAAACTAGAAAGTCGACAACCAAGACTTGTAGTACTACAATGGTTCCTTATATGCAGCTAACAAAAGACGATGGTGATCCCTTGATGATCCAGAGAGATATAGGAGATTAGCTGGGAAATTATACTATCTCACTGTAACATGTCCGAATATTGCTTATGCAGTAAGTATTGTTAGTCAATTCATGTCCACGCCTATAGTCAAACATTAGACAACTTTGGAACAAATTTTATATTACTTAGGAGCCCCATGACTTGGCATAGTATATAGCAACAACGGGCATACTTGTACTGAGTGTTTTGCAGATGTTGATTAGTTCGAATTCAATACTAATAGAAGGTATACTACTAGCTATTGTGTCTTTGTGGATGGAAATTTGATATCATGGAGTAAGGAACAAAATATTTGGAGTAAGGAACAAAATATTGTATCGTAATCCAATGCAAAATCAGAGTATAAAGCTATGGCACAACCAACATGTGAGATTATGTGGATACATCAACCCTTAAGTGAAGTTGGGTTGAAGTATCCTTGTAATGTGTAATAATCAAGCTACCCTTCAAATCACCTCATATCCAGTGTATTATGAAAGAACTAAGCACATCGAGGTGCAATTTTATTCATGAGAAGATTCAAGTAAACTTGATTGTAAATACAGGAGTGCAACTAGCTGATTTGTTCACAGAGGCATTAAATGAAGCTCGAGTTAATTATTTGTGTAACAAGCTGCGCATGATCAATATTATGCTCCAGCTTGAGGGAATGTTACAAAATATCATATGATTTTATAAATATATTATATTACCTTATATAGTTAATAAAATCATAAGAGAAACCTGTAGGATATTTTTCTTACCTGCTTACATATAATTGTCATAATGAAGCAAGTAATTCTATTAATTTTCAGAAATAATAGGACCAAGTCACGAGTAAAAGGGTCTAACTGAAATCCAATCGAAGTATATAAACCTCCCTGGTCATTCCACCTTAGGTAGTTTATCCTCAAGACATACAGTTGTGCCATCATAATGCTGAAGTTCCGTAGCTGACAAAAACCCGATATTTAAGTGGAGAAAGATCCTACTCATCATTTACTGACTTTCCAACTGCGCTTCAACTGACCCTTGAAGATCTCAGTCGTTCATAAAAAGTTAGAGAATAGTGGAGAATAGTAGTTCAATTTTCAAGCCAACTCAGATGTATAGTGGAGAATAATTAAATGCAATAAATTGGAAGCTTTGATTAACTTATACAAGAGTAAGTCAAAAATAAACTAGGGAAGATACAAACCTAACTACCTTCCCTTTTCTAACTCTTAGAAAAGGCTTGAGGGCCTATATGCCATAGGCATTTCACCATGTTACAACAGAATTAGCAAAACTTAGGATGGGAAGAAACTACCTTCTCCCCTTATACTATTAAACTTTACATGACTTCACTTCATACGTTACATATTTGGAGAAACCACATCGAACCATATGCATCTTATTCTCAGAGATCCAAAGAATATGTAGCAACGAGATATTTCAACTTTGGAATGAGCAAACACCGCTCTATCAGTCATAACCCAAAGCTACAACGGGGATCCTGACTTTGTGCCCTCTGCTACCTTTCAGTAAAACCTCTCCGAAACTGTAGGCTCCTGTTACTGATCGGACAGTGAGTGTTACCGTGAATTTCCTTGATGCACCATGCCTTAGAGTCATTGCAGGAGGATTAGTTTCAATGGCAACTTCAGGAGCCATTCTTGCTGTAACAACATATGTTTCTTCCTCAGCAACATTTGTCACTGTGCGTGTGATTATTCGAGTTCCCACAAGGTGTGAAACTGCAATTGAGGGTGAGTTGAAATTTGATGGGTGACCAAGGGTGTAGTTGCATGGGGAATGCATGAAATTCCTTATTTCGTGAGCATCAATTCCAGGCACAGTGCACAAGAAGCCCAAATAATCTTGATAACCTAAAATCAAACACACACACTAAAGCAACTACAACATATTGAATATTTTGTTATCAAGAGTCAAATTGGAGCTTAGAAAGCTGTTTGCAATGTGGTATCCAATTGGTATACTGTTACACCCAAGAAACTATATTTTACTACATTCCTGAGAGCCAAAAGAACCATCACAACTCCCACAAATTTGCGTGAATAGAATCTTCCAATATACTATTTTTGATGAAGAGACAATCTTCCATTATATTATGAGTTTTCCCGTACCTCTTCTGGTCATATGAGTTTCATACATACAAGTTCGGCCACTAAAAGGTCTTAAACACATATACATTCCCTGAATTCTACTTCGCTCTTTTAGGGGAAGATGTTTAGATAAGGCCATAGAGAAGACAAGCGGTGCATGTCAACCTTCACAAGAATCATTGCGTGTCAACAAAATTGACAACAGCACATCACTGAAATGTCAAGTTCGACTTCAGTCTACCAAAAGTAATTGCAAAGCAGGAGACTAAACTCAGGGTGGTTTGGTATGATGAAGCTGAGTTTTTCTTCATGAAGCTAGAGTAAATAAATAAATTACTTTTTTTTATGACCGAGAAAACCCCGAGTACCAATGGCACAAGGTCCAAAATTCGGTGGATAATAGGTCCGCCTCTCTACCCTTCTCCAGTTAACTACCAATCTTTGGTCAATGGCAGAGTTCAAACCTGCGATGTGGCGCAGTTAACTACCAATCTTTGGTCAATGGCAGAGTTCGAACTGTGATGTGCGCCCCCTCTACCCTTCTCCACTTAGCTACCAATCTTTGGTCAATGGCAGAGTTCAGCCTACCAAAAGTAATTGCAAAGAAGGAGACTAAATCCAGGGTGGTTTGGTATGATGAAGCTGATTTTTTCTTCACGAAGCTAGAGTGAATAAATAAATTACTTCTTTTTTATAACCGAGAAATCCCCGAGTACCAATGCAAAAGGTTCAAACTTCAGTGAATAATGGGTCAGCCGCTCTACCCTTCTCCACTTAACTAGCAATCTTTGGTCAATGGCAGGGTTCGAACCTGTGACGTGTGCCCCTTCTACCCTTCTCCACTTAACTACCAATCTTTGGTCAATGGCAGAGTTCAAACGTGTGATGTGCGCCTAATCCACACGTGTTGTTGTGCTTCTAGTACTAGACCAAACCCTTGGTGCCCTAGAGTAGAGAACTATCACAACTCGAGTGAGGAAACAGTCATGATTGTGTGCTCTTGTATCACTCCACAACAAAGAGAGACTGAAATCTTGCAACTAGATTATATAACTCAAGTGTATCAAAGGCAATTAGTCAAATAGGATCCCAGCTTCAGTAATTGTTTAAGGCACTAACTGTTCCCAGTTAGCAAGCAGATTATCTAAATTTATAACCAGATTAGAAACAATAAGCTATATCAAAACTAGAAGGAACGAGGAACAAAAAATCACCTGCATCAAATATGAGCCCGGGATCCAGAGCTGCTCTAGGATTAACATGTCCACTTCCATAGTCAAATGGAGTAGCTGGAACAAGCATCAACGTCTCAGATCCGGAATACTGTTGTGCTTGAAGCGGTCTTTCCGCCCTATCAATGGTTGATGAAGTTGTCATCAATGCTGATTTAATAGCGGCAGGGCTCCAATGAGGATGGTGCTGCTTGATAAGGGCTGCTATTCCTGCTATATGGGGCGCTGCCATGCTAGTTCCAGAGATCAATGCAAATCCTTCACCTGATTCAAGCAAATTTTTTGAAGCATGTTTTTTGAGATTGAGACTTGTGTAATACATTTTGACCATGCAACTTAATTTTTCTTGCTCAAATTTTTCCTTTCCCAATATCATTTTAAATCGTTTATGGTTTTAGTCTGAACTTAAAGCCTGTTGAAGATAATGATCAAAATGATCATGATGGTGATCCAAGTACAGAAGCAGAGAATGTTAGGAGAGTGTGTTAGTTGTTAGAGTTAAGAGTCAAACTACACTTGTCTATGTAATAGTAGTAGTAGTAAACATCTATTTGTACCTGTAATTGCATAGTTTGTAATACCCTAGGACTCTACAACTACACTGTATTCAACTCCTATAAGAAGGGGCATGTACTCGACTTCTCCATCATCAATACATACTTTGATTTCTCTCCACTTAACTTCAATCCTTTCTCTTCATTCTCCAAAAATCCTGAAAATTGGCTCTCTGAACATCCTCAACCAATACTCTCTCAACCTCGTCACTCCACCACTTAATTGCCTCATGTTCTATCAAGCTTAAGCCTACAAAATATCTAATTTGGAGGACACAAATGATGCATTTAATTCAGGTTATGAGGTTAAGCTATCTCAGAGTGAACCTAAACCAACTACTGGAAAGGCTGGTGGATAAGATGTGGAGACGGGTGCTGAGAAAAATGTTGCAGACGGTAGCAGTAGCGCAGATTGGGAAGAAAAAAATTGCTGCTGAGGAGTTGGATTTCAGGGACACTGACAGAGGAAAGCATGTACCTCATAGTAGGCTGCTCTACTGCCAAGGAGATGTGGGAATGCTTAGAAGAAGCTTATCTTCAAGCAACAAAGGACATGGAATTCCAGCTTAAACAACAATTGCAGTGTGTTAGGCTGGTAACCAAGAAGATTGATGAATATATCAAGGAGTTCAAAGGCATCTGTGATGGACTCACAGCCAGAGGCTTAGGTCTCAAATACAAGCAATTTAGGACTGTCGTGTTAGGTAAGGCACCCTACCCACTTTAAATCAGTTTGTCAATGCACTCCAGGGCTATGATATGACGGAGGATGAAGAGGAATTACCACAGCAAAATCCGGACATGGCATTCTCTGCTGTCTCTAGCCAAAGGGGCAAAGGGAGAGGAAACTATTCTCAGAGAAAAGGTAACAACAATTTTAATTCCAGAGGAAGAGGTTTTAGACCTGCTAGACAAACATCACACAACCAAAGCTTCCAAGGTGGAAATCAGAACAAGGAAAAGAATGCAACTGAGTCAAATTTGTGGTAGAAATAATCACACTGCTCTTGAGTGTTTTTACAGGTGGGATTACTCCTATCAGGCTGCCGATGAACTTCCACAAGCACTGGCTGCTGTGAACTTGCAAAACACATCAAGTCAAGATGACACCCTATATGTGGACTCAGGTGCTACAAGTCATGACAAACAACTCAGGTACTCTATCTGATCTTAATCAATATAAAGGTTCTGATAAGATCATTGTTGGGAGTGGATCTCGGTTAGACATTACACATGTTGGCAATATGATGCACCAGTGAAATTGGGAACAAATGGAGCTAAGCCTAAAGTCCAAAAAGTGCAGAGTTGCTCTTGAACAGCTAAACCCTAGACCTTGAGGAATCTGATGATTAGAGAGAATGATAAGAGAAGAGAGAGAGAGAGATTATTATTGATCATCCAAAAACTAAACTTTACATTCCAGATCAATCCATTATACGTGACTGGGACTTGGCGCCAAATCTGTCCCAAAGTTAGTTATAACTAACTTCTAAAAAAGCTGCTAACAACAAAACAGACTCATGTGCCAGTCACGTGCATCGCTAAAATAGGACTAACATACAAAATTATTGGCTAAGTACGAGTAAGAAATCCCTAATCAAATTGATATGTAACAATACTCCCATCCCAAGACAATCCTTGTCTTCAAGGATTAAAGTGGGGAAATTGTTGAGTAAAAGAATGATAGTTCTCCCAGGTACTGTCCTCTTCAGCTGAATTGAACCACTTGACCAGCAGCTGAGTGACTGCTCTACCATGTTTCTTGATCATCCTTCCATCAAGAATAGCTTGTGGAGCCAGCAAGACATGACCAGCATCAGAGTGAACCATCGGTAGCAGTATGGTTGCCCAGTTTCTTCTCAAGTTGAGATATGGAAGGTTAGGTGGATTTTAGAATCAGGAAGCAACTGGAGAGTGTAAGCAACTGGGCCCACTCTTGCAATGATTTGGAAAGGTCCAAAAAATTTGGAAGATAACTTTTGAAATACATGGGACTTGAGTGAGGTTTGCCTGTAAGGTTGTAGTTTAATGCAGACGCAATCTCCTACAGCATAGGATCTGTCAGTTCTCTTCCTGGCAGCCTGAGACTTCATCCTACTCTGAGTCCTCTCCAAGTGGGACTTGAGGCACCAAATCTAGTTGAGAACCAAAAACCATGTACGGAAGGAGAGGGGGTGGGGATTGCCCATAAACAACAGTGTAAGGTGTCATGTTGATAGCAGAATGGAATGTGGTGTGGTACCACCACTCAGCCAGTGGCAACTACTGAGGCCATTCCTTGGGCTTTTTACAAGTCATACACCTCAAATAACAATCCATGCATCTGTTCACCACCTCTGTTTGACCATAAGACTGGATGATATGCAGTTGAAGTTAGCAAAGACACCTTATGTAGCTTAAACAATTCCTTCCAGAACCTGCTGGTAAATACTGGATCTCTGTCAGACACTATAGTCCTGGGTATCCCATGTAGTTTGAACACTCCGTTCATAAAAGCGTGAGCTACATCAAGAGCTGTGTAGGGGTGTTTGAGTGCCATGAAACAGGTTGCTTTGCTCAACCTATCCACCACCAAAAATATGACCTCATGAAAGCTGCCTTAGGTAGCCCCTCAATGAAATCCATAGAGATATCTTGCCAAACTCTATCTAGGATTGGTAGGGGTTGAAGGAGCCCACGATATGCAACATTTTCAGTCTTACACCTCTGACACACATCACAACTTTGCACATAAGAATAGACATCCTACTTCATTTTCTTCCGGTAATAGTCTTGCTTGAGTCTCTGCAAGGTTGCTGTGATTCCTGAACGACCACCACTAGCACTATCATGGTAAATGCATATGTTCCCTCCTTAAATCAGCCTCAGCTCCTACCATCATCTTACCCTTCCTACTTAAAATACCAGATTGAAATCTATAGTAAGGTTTGCGACCTCCTGCACTTGTAATAGCAGTGATCAAGTTTTTTAACACAGGATCCTGCCCCCAACTATCATGGTAGAAAGCATATGTTCCCTCCTTAAATCAGCCTCAGATCCTACCATCATCTTACCCTTCCTACTTAAAATACCAGATTGAAATCTATAGTAATGTTTGTGACCTCCTGCACTTGTAATAGCAGTGATCAAGTTTTTTAACACATGATCCTGCCCCCAAGACCTCTTGACCCTTTCAAGTAGTTGAGACTGAACCCCAGAGATGCTGCAAAGCTGAACAAGCTCTTCCTTCCTAAATAATGTATCTGCCACTATGTTTTCCTTATCCTTCTTGTAGCAAATGATGTAGTCATAACCAAGCAGTTTTACTAGCCACTTTTGTTTGCTTGGAGTAGTAATTCTCTGCTCCAGTAGGTATTTCAAACTATGGTGGTCAGTTTTGATCATGAACTGTCTGTGCCTCCACATCTGTACTATAGAGAAGCCAGCAACTCCCCTCTCATACACTGAGAGCTAGATTCTTCTCTGAAAAACCTTGGCTGAAGAAGGCTATAGGTCTATTACCCTGGGTCAACACAGCACCAATACCACCACCAGAGGCATCAGTTTCCACAATGAATCCCTTGGAAAAATCTGGAAGGGCTAAGGCAGGTGCTGAGGTTATTGCTACCATCAGTTTATCAAAAGCCTGAGAGGCTGCCTGGTTCCATTTAAAATGTCCCTTCTTCAGGAGATCATATAAAGGTCTATCATAACTCTGCTGGTTTGGCCAACAGTTTATCCATACTACTCTGATGAATCATTTTCACTGCAGCAGGTTTTATTCCCCTCAATGACACCCTGTGCCCCATAACCTTAAACTCCATCTTAAATTGTCTAAAATTCCACATGATATCTCCCAGAGTGATTAGCCATTGAACTCCAAGTACAATATTACATCCTCCAATAGGTAGAACCAACATGTCAGAATCAAATGATACTCCCTGCATTCTCCATACCAACTTCTTACATACATAGTTGCAGGTCAGAGAATCAAGGCTCTGATACCAAGATGCACTGCACACCAATGAAATTGGGAAGAAATGGAGCTAAAGCCTAAAGGGTAAAAAGTGCAGAGTTGCTCTTGAACAGCTAAACCCAAGAATGTGATGATTAGAGAGAGAAAGATAAGATAAGAGAGAGAGATATTATTATTGATTATCCAAAAACTAAACTTTACATTCATCGGTTATATATGATTGGAACTTGGCGCCAAATTTGTCCCAAAGTTTTAACTAACTTCTAACAAAGATGCTAACAACCTAACAGACCCATGTTTCAGTCACGTGCATAGCTAAAATAGGACTAACATACAAAAGTATTGGCCAATTACAAGTAAGAAATCCCAAATTGATATGTAACACAATACAGTCAGATCAGGTTTGAGATTACAAGAAGTTCTTGTAGTACCTGTTACAGAATCACCCTAAATTAGCAAGGAAATATTTAGGTATTAGGAAGAAAATATTTAGGTATTAATTAGGATTGATTGTAATATATTTTTTCCTAATTTGAATTTGTCTTGTAGGTCTAAACACCATTGTATAGATGAAGAAAGATACCAGAATCAATAAATAATTCTTCATATTTGTAACCTGGTATCAGAGCAGGAAAGGCGCCGGAAAAGAATCTGTTGGTCTGCCGGAAAAAGGCTGCCGGAGACAAATCTCAGTCGCTGGAGTTTCACCAGTCGACACCACTAGTCAGAAAAGGACCGCCAGCTGCTGACCAATCGTCCGCAGAAAGTTTTCCGTTTGGAGTACTGACAAGATCGGCCGGAATCCACTTGTCGGCGCGTGGGAGCGCCTGAGACAGCTCTGACGATCACGAAAAAGTTCACCGAGGTCGCAAGAAGTCGATCTACATTACCCAGTCCATCCGATGGTGGTTTGACTTATCTCTGGGCTTTGCAAACGGCGGCAATACTAGTAACTGTCAGTTTTTCAAGTTTTTTTTCTCAACCACTGGTTCTTCAGGCTTCTCCATAACCACTAATACTTCATATTTCTCTTTAATTGGTGTTTCTTCATGTTTTTGTTCAACTACTGGTTCTTGAGAGTTTTCCTCGATTAATTCATAGTCAGCAATATCATTGTTGGTTTCTTCTCTTCAAAGTGCTGGAGCAGGAGTCTTGGCAGCATTCTAAAATCAGAGTGCAGGAACAGCAGTTGAATTAAAAGATGCTCAAATAAATCCCTGAAGTCACGGTTTGCTTAAACTGTCCACTTTTCTTTGTTACTCAATTTCTTTCTCACGTTTTTGCTGCTTCTAAGGTGTGTGAGATATATTCTTTTTGATAAAAAAAAAATTGACGGAAGTAGGAACTTATCGGAAATAATTCCGATTATGTCGAAAATCACGGATCACAAACTTGATAGTACTAATTATCTAAATTGGAGACAGACCATTGAATTGTACTTACTAAGTATTGCCATTGATGTTCATTTGACAGATGACCCCCCTAGGGATGATGAATCTCAACGAATATGGGCACATAAGGATGCTCGTTTATTTCTCCAAATTCATAATTCTGTTAATTGTGAGGTAATTGATATGGTCACTCACTGTCGCACTGATAAAGAATTAATGAAGTATTTAGATTTTCGGTACTCAGGGAAGGAGAACATTTCTCGTACTTATGATGTGTGTAAGGCATTCTACACGGCAGATTAATTAGTATTAATTAGTATATACTATATATTATACCTGAATTAAATTGGGTAAACAAAAATAGAAGAGGTTAACAGTAAAGAAGAAGAGAAAAAACAGAGCTTAACAGAGAAGAAGAAAAGAAACAGAGCTTTAACGGAGAAGAAGAAGAAAAAAAAACAAAGGTTAACTGAAGAAAACGGAAGAAGAAAGACATCAAATTTAAAAGAGAAGAAGAAATACGTTCGCTAGCTCTAAGGTGCTGCTGGAGAAATTCGTAAGTTCTAAATAGAAAATAAAACCCTAAAGTTGCTTAAATCCCTAAACTATCGCCTTATTTAGAGAAAATAGAAAAGGCATCGCCTTGCTCGCCATGTCGCTATTGGTGCGCATTTCCAATCTCACCACGCCATACCATAACACAAATAGGTGACACAGAGTCGCCTCGCCTCTCGCCAAAGGTGACAAGGCGATCGCCTTTCACAACACTATGGTGATTATACAACAACTGTTGAGCCTATTGATTTTGCATTTGCAGATAATGACAGTGACACTAATTCCATATCTGCAGCTGAGTCTCTAGGAGGGTCAGATACCTCAGTAGAAGCAACATCAAATAATGAAGCAACAGGAGGTTCCTCAAATACTAAAAACCTACCACCAAAAACAGTCACAACCACCACAAAGGATGGTCCAGCTCAAGCACCACCAGAACCACAAAGGCATCACATGATCACTATGTGCAAGGCAAAGTTATATTCCCTTCCTCACATATCTCTTGTTGCAAGCAGAGAAGAGATAATGAGGGAACCAAGAACTACAAATGAAGCACTGAAGTCACCACATTGGAGTGCAGCTATGCAGGAGGAAATCACTGCCCTGCACAGCAACAAGACTTGGACATTAGTACCTAAAAATGCAGGTATGAATTTAGTTGGGTCTAAGTGGGTGTTCAAGACTAAATTGAAGGCAAATGGAACAATAGACAGGTACAAAGCAAGGCTTGTTGCTAGAGGATTCTCTCAACTTGAAGGAATACACTTTGAAGAAACATTCAGTCTTGTAGTTAAGGCTACAACTATCAGAGTTGTTCTGTCAGTAGCTATTAGCTCCAAATGGCAAATTAAACAACTTGATGTCAAAAATGCCTTTTTACATGGCCATCTGCAGGAAGAGGTGTACATGACTCGACCTCTGGGGTTCATTGACTGTAGATACCCAAACCATGTTTGTTTGTTAAAGAAGGCATTGTATAGCCTTAACAGGCTCCCAGAGCCTGGTTTGATAGATTTAGTATGCATTTACTTCACCTTGGGTTCACTTGCAGTAAGGCAGATCCCTCCTTGTTTACTCTCCATGTCGGTTTACTCTCCATTGCGACAGGGGAACTATCTTTTGCTATATGTGGATGATATAACTGTCACGGGAAGTGATCAGAAGTATGTCTTAGAGGTGGTTGCAAGACTTGGGAAAGAATTTCTATGAAGGATTTAGGCCCTCTACATTTCTTTTTAGGAATTGAGGTCAAGTATTTTTTTCGCTGGACTTCACTTAAGTCAAGGGAAGTATGCTGCTGAGTTGCTTAATAAGACTGATATGACACACGCCAAAGCAACGAACACACCTCTTGCACAAAAACATAGCTTACATGAGGCTGTTGGAAGTCCTGTTGATGCATCCATGTGCAGGAGAATTATGGAAAGTCTTCAGTATTTAACACTCACCAGACCTGACATCACTCATGCAGTAAATCTGGCTAGTCAATTCATGCAGAGTCCAATTAGTGAACATCTTCAAGGTGTTAAGAGGATACTGTATTATTGTCATTTAGGTGTTTTACGCGTTATCTTGTGTTATAGAACTTTCCAGTAGTTGTTGTCCCATGTCATTTGAGACCTGCTGGGACCGGTAGTCCAACTCCCTGGTGGTTCGTTTGAGATCTATCTCACTTTGTCTGTTTTAGAGCCTGAACTTAGGTACTCGTTGACTTTAGTCAACTTTCCTTCAAAACGCACTCGGTTACGTACCGAGCACCCAGTACTATCCTTTTTTCCTGATTTAGACCAGGTTTCACACCCTGGCACCAAGTACTATCACTTACTACTTATGCTAGGACTTTGAGTCCGACTTCGTTCAGCAGTGAGTACAGCCACTGGCATTTAAGTATGTCTTCACGCGGTAGTGAGTACAGCTTTTCTATACTCATCACGCTTATCAATTTGAGGACTTTGGTGATACTACTGCATTTAGGCATGGGGTGCCTTGAGCTACCGAATTTACGGCACGATGAGACCATTATACTGAGCCATCGTATGCCAAATTATGAGACTCCCTGAGACACTGTGATATTGGGATGTGAAATTACTGTGACGTTAGAGATTTGTATGTGGTGAGCGTACTTTCATGGACCCTAACTCTGTGCTGCGTACGACTGGAGGAGGGGTATAGGTCATAGTAGAGATATACGGGGTTTAGCACTCCCATGGGTCCTTTCTGAAGGGCCACGGGTACTGGAGGAGAAACGTACACTGGAACACTGTGTCATTGTGTGATTTACTTTTCTGGACTTGTTTAATTCAGTGTAACCTCGGTAATATGGGATGTTTCTGGGTGAGCACGACTTCTGTGCAGGTTGTCATTCTTATTGGGGTTTGGTAGTGTTAATTTACTTACTTTGTTTTCGTATTTAATGTTTAAGCTAGTTATAGTCCTTACTTTCGTACCTTCTTACTCTGTGGGTTATTTTGTGTAGCTTACTATTTGTTTTATCATCCCCTTCTTATATCTTGAGTTTATCAGCATACTGACCGTGATCCCCTTGTTGCCTGCTTTATTCGTTCTTTGTCATTTGTTGTTATTATTTCTGTATTGCTGCAAGGACCTCAGATACGTTCTATCCTTCTTACTTGTGATCTTATTCTGTGTTTTACGTAGCGATGTCATGCTCTATCTATCTCTTTGCCTCTTATATGAGTAGCTAGCCTCTGTGTTATATCGCTTGCACTTCTATTTTCCTGGTGCTGATCCGAATACTAGCGCTCGACATTGATTCACGAATTT
>JBDJHY010000102.1:4554705-4566902 GCA_039654485.1 Withania somnifera | reverse complement strand
GGGAAAGGACCTCCATTTCCAGCAGCCTGTGCAACAAATACACCGGCTTTCACAGCTGAAAGAAGTGTAGCATCAAAAGGGTTCAAGAAAGTTGTCTTTGTAGTTGCTGGTGGACTGTTTGGCCCCACAGAGAGATTCAGAATGTCCACACCATCATGAACAGCCTGTAAATAGAAGTACTCTTTTATCAGTTTTACAGTCTAAAGGAAGATGCTAGCACTGGAAGACCAATCAATTATCAAATTTGAGCAAATTTATAACTTTTATTTACTACTTTCCAAATGACAGAACACTAATCACAGCAGTTTTCTGATCACGCCTCAAAGTACTTGCTAATAGCAAGTTGACTTCAGCTCTGAGATGCTTTGGATGAACCAGTTGTACCTAGTGTCATTTAGAGCCATCTCTTTGTTGCTGAAAGTGATGAAAAAAACAAGGGGTCTTCAGAGGTGAAGCCATGAGCTTTGAAGTTTGAACATAAAGTGATCCTTAATGAATTGCATTTAGTTCTTTAAATCTCAGCTTAGAGGAGTTGAACTAGTATCGGCATTATTATATGCTGAATTAGTTATTTCAGTTGCAATTTTATTAAATAGGCAAACTAATGTTTTTTTGTTACTTCGAATTTTCTCGTAACTGTGCGCCTTCACTTCAAGTCACTTTTAGCTCTCTATAGAACACTGGTCACACATATTTATCTCTTTCAATTTTTAGGTCAAATCAGTTTTTCTAAAAATTATACGCACTGTTCCACAGAACCTTTAGTTTATTTTTCTTTTTTTGTACTTCAGAAGATTTTGTTAATAAAACACTAGGATGATACACAAAAACATACCCAGTGGAACTCTAGGGAGGACAGCTTGTACATAGACCTTACCCCTAACATGGAGGTAGAGAGGATGTTTTCAGTAGACCCTTAAAAAAAATTTCGAAGCAGTAGAAAGAAAGAAATAATGAAAGTGAAAGTCATGGCAAAATACTATAGAAAGCACTAAAAATCATTTTGAACGGTAATTACAACAAAATAATACCATATCGAACTACAAGACGCAACAAATAGTAACATAAATCGAAGGACTAGAAATTGAGAAGTAATGCTACCACTACTAGTATGGAAGGATAAGCGAGACAATGCTCTACAACCTACTAACCTTCTACTCTAATCCGTATTCTCCAACCTCCTATCAACGTTCATCTCCTCAGTAAGTTGAAACTACACCACTAGGATGATGTCAAAAAGTATATACGAAGAAGGGTCAAAAATATCCTTTACTTTCTTTTATTAATTAAGTTTGCTCCTAGTTACATTATAGGGCCAAATATATTATGAAACTTAACAAAAAAAAAACCCCTTTTTAATTTTCCACCATGGCAATTTAAAATCCCACATGACCTGACACTTGGGTAAGGTGGATGCCACAAGTATGCCACCTCAGCACCAGATTTTATTCTTTAATATTCTTTTTTCATTTCCAATTTTTATTCTTTTTCTTTTTACTTTTCTCTTTCTTAAACTTCTTTTTCTTTTACTCTTTATCCAATGGCATCCACTACTTCCCCATAGCTATACCACCATTTTTAATCCTTCTTTAAGCTATGGCTTTAAAAGTTCGTACCACTTTCCTTCAATTTATTTACTTCTGTGCTAGCCCACTCTATTACAGAGCTATACTGAGTGATGTAAGGTCCTACCATGAGCTTCAAGGCATAAGCCCGCCTCAAATGAGTCTTTGACAAAACTGCTTCTCAGGCTTCTGAAGAAGCCATAAGTTTTTCTTCGAATATAACAAAGTTTAATAGTATCCTCTAATCAATGATCTCCACTTTTTTCCAAAAAAGTTGTTCGGGAAAATTAAGCAGAATGTCTATTAGGCAACTAAATCACCGAAAACAGCCCAATTATCAATTTATTACCCTAATTAGCCCTTCATCACTTCAATTTGCATTGGATTCTCTTATCTTCAATCACTTAGAGATTTGCTTTTCACTTAAAGAAGACGGTAGCCAGATTTGAATTCTCAGTCCAGAGAAAGATGTTTTAGTATTGGTTTGAATTATAAAGTCCATACATAATGCCTCTTCCAGAGATCATATACTTTGCATTCAAATTATACTGCCATGTTGCATTATCATTGGGTGAGTTGTGGACTAGGAAGACAAGCTAAAAATCACTTTTACCGGCCAGCCCCTTTCTAATTTATCACCTAATTTCTTGCTTCTCTTCAAATTAGTTAATCCTTCCACCATAACAAACTCAACCAAGCACTACTTTGCAGTAAATTATGATAATGTCATCTTCAACATTAAATATTACATATTATATTATAACCTCTTTAGGAATCGTCTATTTTGTTCGGCTTATAATGTAAGTTTGTCATGTATATAGGCATAAGAAGTGTACTGGTAGAGTGTATAATAGAGCTGATACATTGTTTATACATATTATATCCAGTGTATATCCAACATATAAAGAGGTATACATAATGTATAATGATGTATAAAAGCGTATTTACTCATGTTATATAAATCTGAAAAAATAGAGAATGAAAGACTGAAGAGAGTTCTACAGAGACCTGTGGAAGAAGCTAAAAAATAACATTAAAATAAATTTGGCTGCTGAAATTCAATGCAAACATATTAGCCCAAGAAATTCAATGCAAACATATTAGCCCAAGCATTGGTCTCCATTCTTATTTTCTCTCTCCCACTAGCCAAAAGTCTCAGCCATATATTATTCTTTCAACTTCCCGAATGGTCTAAAGATTTGCAGGAACGAAATGCGAAATGCAAATTGAATGTACTTATAATGGTGTTCAATTATCAGAAATAGAATTTTCAAAAAATTGGTTGAGAGATGGGATTCAGATCAAAATTTTCTTTTTGTCTGAAACCTTGGCATATATCTAATAATTTTTTTTATATTTGTTCCAGTAAATTTGTTATCCCATTAATTAATATTTGAGTCAATGGCCATTTTTTCCTTCTTCATCTGATTTTGTGTATAATAGTGTGGATACATTATTTATACATAATTCATAAACATAGATACATCACATACGTGCAAATTAGTGACCGGATGTTTTGGGCCATTTTTTATGTAAAAGAAAAAGTGGGCTACATTAGCTGCAAACTATTTCTCTCAGCAATACGTCTACATAAGAATCCCTTATTTTTTTAATAATTAAGATATCCTCTGTGAGTTAGCTGACCAACCCAAATTGTGCTCTTAGGTTTGAAACTCTGGTGAAAATCAGGCTTCACACCTAACCTGTTGCCAGTTATATCAGGCTTCAGTCAGTGGCAAAGTCCAAACACATGACGTGTGCCTAACTCATATTTCACATGTTGATCTTTACCACTAAACTGAAACTCAACCGGAGCAAAAGCAGAATTCTAAGTTTACACGATTATATGTTTCTCTATCTCCAAGCTCCGAACTTCTTAAACTTGAACCTACCATTCCGTTCACTATCAGAGCAGCATGTAGATTCAGCCTTGCTCCCATAAATGCAGTTTGCAAGTCTTTCTCGATAACATGCTGGCTATTATTTACTAGACAATGCCCAGAAAGGCTGATAGTTCAGATATAAACATCCTCTCTTTGCTTCTATTTTCTATCTCTGTGAAGGAGTTCAGCTATTCCACTGTTTCTATTAGCTTTGATATCTAATTTTTTTCATCTAATTGATGCTTACAAACTCTCAACTTGTATAAACTTTGACTGTAACAAGATTATAGAGCTAATCTTCCTTGGATTTATCATTAGAAGTGTTTGCTATGTCTAGGAAAATGCAAGGTAACGTTGAGTATAATAGAACCTGGTTGTCTGGACCTTCCCTGGACTCTACGCATAGTAGGAGCTTTAGTACTCTGGGTTGCTCTTTATTATATTGAGGAGACATACCATGTAAGCAAGAAAATGGGTACCTTTGTGATTATTTTACTTTAAGACACAAAAAAAGTGTCTGAGTTATAGAGGATAACCAATTCCCCAAGTAAACTCTTGTTTTTTTATAAAGTCACCCAAATGTCCTATCTCCACTGTGTTGAACCCAAATATCTCCGTAGTGTTGAACTCAAATATGTAGATTATAACACCTATGCATGAAATCTCAATGCCACTCCAACAATAGTGCAACAATCTCTAAGCTAAAACTTACATGCATACTATTTACTGTTATGATCCCAAATAATGAGTATTAGAATGTAACTACTGGGTTTTGAAGTTTTGTAGAGAGTTAAGGAGAGGTTGGCAGAATAAGAAATGAAAGGCTGAAATTGAAATTGATTAAATGAGGTGTCATGGTCCTGATCAAGCCATGTGGAGAGATGGTTAAAAGTTTCCATCAGAGGAGAGAGAAGCAGCATAACAAATTTTGGGTAAACTTCTCCCTCGTTTTTTTTCTCTTTCTATCTCAAAAAATCATCTTTCTCTTTCTCTTTTCTTCTCTCGATCTCTTTCTGAATTCTCTTCTCATCTCTATCTGCAAGTTCTATTTCTATGGCGAATCATTCGATTAGTTCCTTTTAGTTATAGTTTCCATTTCCTTGTAATAGAGATCCATCTTTCATTTATAAGAAAACCAAAACAACCCTAAAAAGGTGTTGTTTGTTAAATTTCTGAATTTGAATTCTAAATTCTAATCGGGATCATAACAATTGGTATCAGAGCCCTGATCGTGGACCTATGTGGTAACGATGGCAGAGGATACTCGTTGGAAGGTCACTGATGATAAGCTAGCTTGTCATGATGAATTATTGGCAAATTTGTTAAACTCGCAACAAGAAGTATGAAATACCCTAGTGGGAACCCGGGGAACACTAGAATTGATCCTTGAGAAGCTGGGTGCCTTGGAAAGGGTTCCATCTAACCAAACAATGTGTGAGGATTATTGTCCAACCCATATCAGGACATCCAAAATAGGCATCAACAGACACCAACCTTACAACAGAAATGGGAGCTGCCTAATTTCGAAAGACGTGAACCTAAAGTATTTATACGAAAATGTGAGAGGTACTTTACGCAATATAGAATTGGGGATGAGCAAAGAGTAGAAACTGCTCCTCTGTGTTTAAATGGTTCTGCAGAGGTGTGGTACCATTTACTAATGCTGAGTAGAGGAATGGTAAACTGGATAGAGTTCAAGGAGGAATTGTTGAGTAGGTTTGGTAAAATACTAGTAGAAGATGTGGTTGAAAATATTAAGAAGCTAAGTCAAGCTGGTACAGTTGATGAATTCTTTGGTAAGTTTGAGGACCTGAAGGCTCAAATGCTCATCAAGATCAGTGTTAACTGAATCGCACTTCTTATCTAGTTTCATAGGTGCCTCGAAAGAAATTAGAATTGCTGTTAAAATGTTCAAACCAGCCACCTTGAAGGTTCTATTTAGAACGCTAGAATGCAAGAGATGGCTATTGAAGCTGCCTTGAGAAGGAACAAAAACAATGTCAGTACTAATCAACCACTAGTTAGTCTAGGTGGTAGTGCTAGCAAGGTACCAACTAACCCGATTGTGAGGAACAACACATTTAAAATTTGTAATGACCCTCATGGTCATTTATGATAAATACGCAATGTTTTGCATTCTAGAACGTTTCAGTAGTTGCCCCAAGTCATTTATGACTTCCTGGAACCGGTAGTTCGGATCCCTAGCGACTCAATTGAGAAATATCTCAAATTCCCAGTTATAGAGCTTAAAACTAAGTACTCGTTGACCAAAGTCAACTTACCTTCAAGACGAGCTCAGAATTAAATTCCGACAATTTCATTAGCTCTGAAATGCCAAACAAAGTTAAGATTGACGGCAAGTTTGTGATTTGGAGTTTTCGTTTGCAAGTTATGCTAATTGTGGATTTTATATGCTAATTGTGGATTTTAGTTAAGTTTAAAGCATACAGTAAAGCTTGGGTGGTCAATTAGTGTTCGGAGTGTTGGATCAAAATTCTGACGCTTCCAGCAGCTCCGGAATGATAATTTTAGGCCGTAAGTACAGAAATTTGGAGAAATACCCGATATCTCCTTAAGAGTAATTAGCGATATCATGCTCTAACTGAAAGTGTCTTGCGCTATTATCTTGATTGTAAGCCTTTTGTAAATAATCTCACATGGTCTTTGTCGTCTTGTATGGCCTGAGATTAAGAACAATAAGAGGCTCAATTGACCCTAAAATCCATGTCATTACCCAAGCATCTTGGACCTTTATTGACCTAACTTTGTGGGATCAATTGGAGCAGGATCACTTCCACTGATAAGGCCCCATAATTCTTTTCCAGTAACATATAGTTGAAACTGAAATTACTAAGCAGAATAATTTTTTCCAGTGAAACGAACATTAAAAGACTCAAAGTGATGCGAAGTCATGTTCTTGAATAGAGAACAGCGAAAATCCAAAAACACAATGATACCAAAAAATAACTAGAATAACCAAGACCAAGAGCCCTAAATATTTAGGACTAATTGTTGATGAACAACTAAGAAAACAAAAACTTTTTAAAAAAAAAGATATTGAAAGTAACCACAAATCAAGGACTCTATGTATCAAAGAAAAGAAGGTTTTGATACCATGTCAAGAAGAGAGAAAACAAGAGAAACTTAGAATGATTGACTCAATTTGTTCATCCCAATACATCAGAATACATAGGTATTTATACATAAAAGAAATATCCTACACTTAATGTAAAATACAAAATAATGTGCATATACTCTATACTAATGTTACACAATATTCCACACAAATATATAATATATTCTACAACTGATGCTACAAATATTCTACATTAAATATAATATATTCTACAACTAATGCTACAGAATATTCTATACTAAATGTCATATCAGAATATCTCATCCATCATGCTAACAGCTTATGGGTTAGCATTGCCACCTGAATCTAAAGTGCACCATGTATTCCATGCATCTCTTCTCAAGAAGAAGGTGGGTGATAGAGTGGTGGTACAATCCACTTTACCCTCTACTGGTTCTGATGGCCAATTCTTGGTCCAACCAGTAGCTACTTTGCAACGAAAGATGGTGAAGAAGAAGAATGTGGCTAGAGTTCAAGTCTTAGTACAATGGTCCAACCTTTCACCAGAAGATGCTACCCAAGAGGATTATCAGTTTTTGTGTGCTAAATTCCCTTATTTTGATGCTAATCCTTGAGGACAAGGATGTTTTGAAAAGGTGAGGTATGTTATGATCCCAAATAATGAGCATTAGAATGTAGCTACTGAGTTCGAAGTTGTGTAGAGAGTTAAGTAGAAGTTGGCAGAATAAGAAATAAAAGGCTGAGATTGAAATTGATTAAATGAGGTGCTATGGTCCTGATCAAGCATGTGGAGAGATGGTTACAAGTACCCATCAGAGGAGAGAGAAGCATCATAATAGATTTTGGGTAAACTTCCCTCATTTCTTTTCTCTCTTTCTCTCTCAAAAAACCCTCTTTCCCTTTCTCTGCTCTTCTCTTCGATCTCTTTCTAAATTCTCTTCTCATCACTATCTGCAGGTTCTATTGCTATGGTGAATCATTTTCACTTAGTTCCGATTGGTTATAGTTTCCATTTCCTTGTAATAGAGATCCATTTCTCATTTATAGGAAAACCAGAAAACTCCCAAAAAAGTGTTGTGTTTGTTTAATTTCTGGATTTGAGTTCTAAATCCTAATTGGGATCATAACATTTACCCATAGTAATCATTTCCATCAGCCATACCTGTTCAATAGCAGCAACTACATCTGCAACAAACCCTCCAAATAGCCTGTATAGTGCCTTGTATACAGCAATTCTACAAGGAATAAGAATTTCAATTTTAGACGACTTTCTAGTACTAAAGGAGACCAGCCAATATGCTAGTCGAATCTTGGAAGAGTTACTTTCACTTACCTCGCACGAGGTGCCATACCACTTGCTCTTCCAAACTCAAATCCGTGCATTCTGACAGGAATTCCATTGTTTCCAGCTGCGATAGCTGCTGTGTGGCTGGCAAAAAGTACCATTTAATGTCAGTCTGGACACATATATTGTATAGACAATAGTGAAGAACTTTTAAAATGAGAAAAGTAGCTTTCAAATACAGAAGCTTTAGGGGAAAGAATCTGGGGAGAACAATCTGATAAAGCGATTCCACTTGCATTGAAGAATGTTCAAAAGGACGATTCTTTTTTATCAGTTTAAAATGACAATATCCATAGAATGATTTCCCATTAAAACAGCTCTATGTATCGATGTTGGTAAAGAGCGGAAAAACTTGAAGTTCCAGAAAGATACAATAACGTTTTGTTGTTAGTAATCACTAAGTCTATATCCATTAAAATAGCTCTTTATATTGATGTTGGTAAACAGCGGAAAAACTTGAAGTTCCAGAAAACTACAATAACGTTTTGTTGTTAGTAATCACTAAGTCTATATCAACAATCAAAGGTACTTTGGTCGTAGTGCACACTGAAGAATAAGAGATTATAGCTACTTCTCAACTCCCACAAAGTGCTAAATTTCTTTTAGCATCCGCAACTGTGTATGCCATTGCCAAGTAAAATTGAAGTTTAACCACCTGAACGGCAGTTGGAAAACACCGTTACTTAGCTCTTAAACACTATGAAGTTAATATTGTAAATAATTAAGCACAAACCTTCCATGTCCATCACCGTCTAGAGGAGAATCAAAATCAATTGCAGGATTAAATGAACCAGCTGCTTTTGCAGCTTCTGCAAAATGTTGAGCACCTATAATCTTCCCATTGCAATAATCTTTCTTGGTGCTAGGATCAACTTCACATCTTCCTCTATATTTTGGAAGAGGTCCATAAGGTTCAGCATTGTGGCTTGAAAAACTTGGATGGTGTGGATAGATGCCAGAGTCGATGAAACCTATTATGATATCCTCCCCTGCACGGTCAAATCCACCACCTGACGGCCATACTCCTGTAGGAAGCCCCAAAAACTGTGGCGTGTGAGTTGTAAGCCTCCTCACCTTCCAATCTCTCTCCACCGACTTCACACCAGGAGCTCGTCTGAGGATTTCTGCCTACGAATGTATTCTTTATGTAAGAAAATACAGGTAGTAAAATACTGATCATGCTCAACAACAACCAGAAAGAAAAAGAAGACAGTCTCTGAAAGAGCTGACCTGCTCATGTGAAATATGAGCTGCGAAGCCATTAATTAGATGACGGTAACTGTAGATTTTCTTGTAGGTCCCACGGTCAAATAACAAAGCCAGAAGCATATCATGCTTCTTTTCCAGATGTTGCGCATAGGATGTAACCAATTCACTGAAAGCACGACGGAAATAAGAGTAAGCATATAGGGTTTCACCATCACAGATGGTCACTATCCAACAGTAGAGAACATTTTCAAGGAACACAATTTCCAGGAAATCATTTTCTAGGTAAGTATTTCACTTGATAGCAAACTCAAATTTCCTGTTTTCATCCTTCTTCTTTTCTCTTTTTTAGGTATACCGTAGTATTATTGTTTACAAGTGAACATCAGGGAATGAAGTGGAGATTGTACAAAATGCACATGCATGGAGAACTAACCATTTGTGCAAAAAGGGATCTCAAAGAAGTAAGATTACAACGTCATACTGATTATATTACAAGCTCTAAAAATTTCAGAACTATCAAAATTTTTGTCACAGCCGAAAAAAAATTTATAGTGGTGTCCGGGGAAGCTTTGGAGAACCTCAACTAATTCCACCAGATACCTGCCACCTCCCACCTCCCACCAGCAACAGATACCAAGTAATATTGTCCATCAAGGTTAGGACAAATGGGTTTTGTCACAACCAAATTGTAACACTGTTTTCCTTTGCACAAAAAATGCAAATGCATGAAGACATTACCTTTAAAGGAAATGAATTTTAAAGCAGTAATATTGCAATTTAATACTGATTATATTACCGAGTTCTACAAAGGTCGAAGATATCACATTTTTGTACAACCAATTATAACATTGCTTTCCTTTCTAACATATACCAAAAACTGAAAGTAAAAAATTTACATGAACGAAATTTGATAGAATTTCTCATTTAAAGAAAAATATTAGCAAAACTTGAAAAGACATTAATTAAAACTTAGCTTAGTCCAGCAACCTACCCCAAGAAAATCCATCAACTGAAAAATAGTCATGCGACGGTTTATGCAAATTTCCTTAGTACTCTAGCCTTAGCTCTAAATAAACACACTTTTCACAAAAATAATATATTCTTCTTTTTCTTTTTCCTCTAATAGGTTAACTGTTAATTCCAAAGTCCAAACTAATTTTGTTTCCTTAATGAAACATACTAGATGTTAGTTACACCAGCATCAATCATAAGGACATCCTAGTGCACTAAAACTCTCGTTGTGCACGGGGTTCGGGAAGGGTCAAACCACAAGGGCTTATTGTCGGCAGCCTTACCTTGTATTTCTACAAGAAGCTATTTCCACAATTTGAAGAAATGCAAGGTAAGGCTGCATAGAGGAAAGACAAATAAGTCATTAATCAACAAACTTGAGAAAAGTCAAAAGTTTAAGAAGTTATCTACTCCATAAGCACCTTCCTAAAAGTTGAACATTTGAAATTTGAGGTGGCACCTAACAGCTTTAACAAGATCATTTATTTTCTCATCAATTCTAAAAAGTCAGCACAGAACATCAAATGAACCACGCTGCCACGTAGACAGACCAATCAACTGTTATTTGCAAACTTCACCTCATGATGTTCAAGCACCTGAAGTAAAAAAGGTAATATAAGAGAAGGAAAAGATGTGGTCATACCTGGTGGTATCAATTTTCTCATCAGACACAATAGCAGTAGCCTCAAAACCATCAGTGCCACCTTTATAACTTATAACAGGCTCTCCTTCAACTGTCACTATATAGATTTCAGCCTTCCCGACATTCAAGATACCCAACAAGAAGACAATAATAAGACTAACACCCATCTCTCCCATTTTAGCAGAGTCTCTTCAGACACATACAACTCCAAGATAAGATGCCTACAGAATCTGTTTCAATCAACACAAAAAATCAAATCCAAAATACCAAAACATAACACAATTATTCCCAAGTTTCACACAGTAGCACACACGTGTAACTTTGGAATTTACTATGCATATACTGAACAAAGTAGTGTTAGTACTGTATGCATCATTACTTGTACCCACCTTACAAAAACAAGAAATCACAAAGAATAACTCACGCAAAGGTATCCATAACTTAAGGCAACTTCTCAAAAAAATATGCATAAATACAGAAAACTCCAGATGTTGAATAAGATAAAATATTATTATTGTGGACTCTGCAAGCTAACTGTGGAGTAACCTTGCGTTGTAATCCTTGCATCACCCCTTGTACCCACCTCATAAAGCAAGCACAACACAGTACAAATTCTTTCCAGCTCAAGAAACTTAAAAATGCATTCACAACTGAACTAAGAAAATCCACATATTCAAAAAAAAAATAATAAATCAGAAAAATACCTACAACAACAGCATACACGCTATAGGCCCACAAAGTGGAGTCTGAACAAGATAGTGTACACAAACCTACCCCTACAAACTTAACCCTACAATAGAGATAGAGAGGCTATTTCTAAAACATACTCCACTCAAGGAACTACAACAAAATAATATGATAATTGAAATACAAGAATCAACAGACATTAACAGGAAAAAAATTACCCAGATGCCAAACTAGCTAGATAATGCAACTGTTCATCACTGCTACTACTAAACCATAAGAAATACACAACTTTACAAGTCTATTACACTAACAAGTTGATCCAGAAGTTGCAGCAAAACCCTTCTTTCCTCTACATTGTTGGAAAAAATGTGCTAATACTTAGAAGTGAAGCAGCTGAGGCAAATCCAATAACAAACACAAAAACCCAAGTAAAAAAGAATAGAAATAGAGAAAGTGAGTGAGAGGAAAATAGACAAAGGTGAGATCTTTACTGACAAAATGATCGAAGAAAAGAATAAAATTAGCCAAATGTAAACACTTAAACTCTTTTTAACCAGACAAAGCAAAGCAAAGAAGGGAAAAAAAGGAATATATGTATGGATATGTTATACTTTTTTGTGTGTCTAACTTGAAAATGGAATTAGGATCACACAATGATCGAGTTGATGTTAGAGAGGGTCACTACTGGAAGAGATTAAAGAGGAGTAGGGAAGCTTTAGATACACAAAAGTGAATGTATTTGTGTGTGCGTATATAT
>JBDJHY010000102.1:4540060-4554605 GCA_039654485.1 Withania somnifera | reverse complement strand
GCCCCTGCCCCCAATTTGGTGGGTTGCGGGTCGGGTTTAAATGGGGATTCATTTCGTTAGAAATGGGTAACTTTTGTTGAAATTGGGAAATTTTAACAGATTAGGAAAAAGGTCAATTGGAGTACATTTGATAAATGGTAACGATGAGGGTGAAATTAGGCAGATCGTATAACGGAGCATAAAGGAAGTCTTCATCCTTTTTTTACTTTTATGGTTTGAAAATTAAACGGAACTGGAAATAAGGGAGAGAAATAACCCCACTCCCCCACCCTCCCACTTCCCCAAAAAAAAAATTCAGTGCTTGAGTTAATGATCCAAGATTAGGTTTTTTAGTTATCAAACTTGGTTGCATTCAAAAGGGTTTTTTGTAGCTCATAGGAAGAAGAACAAGAAGAAGAAATTTAATAATGACCCAATTTGAGTTCTTCTTCATCTTACTTCATACGTAATTTAATAATAACCTCACAACTTCTATGTTTATGAAGATGAAGTGCAGTTAACTTAGCTACATGTTATGTTAAAGAGCTACATATATATATTGCTTCTGCATTTTATACAATTACTTCGTTAAGTTGCATAAGTTCTTGTGCTGTTTGGTTTGGTTAGTGCTGGCTTGACCAATTCTTTTGAATGAAATAGTAAGATGATTAATTTTGCTTTTGTGTTTTTGGTTCATCGTTGTTTATATAATTGTTTTTTTTAAGGACCGTATTGTCGGGCCAGCTTTCATGCGCCTCGACTAAATACTGGATATACCTGCCAGCTCCTACCAGCAATAGGTACTAGTAACTCTATCTATCAAGGCTAGAACAGATGAGAAGAATCACCAAGTGTGGTCTCATGGTTCTTTTAAGCAATTATATTAACCACCAGGCCACACCCTTGGTGCTTGTTTATATAATTGTAGAAGCTACATTAAATGCCAAGATGCAATCTTTCACATCTTAAAAGTAACAAGAAAGTTTGAGGAGTTATGATTTTATAAAAACATTGAAATTTGATTTGACAAAGTGAGAAAATGACATTCAATGTGGTAAAGAGCTCTTCTTTTTTGATAAAGCTCTTAGTTATTTGTAAACTTCATAAATTTGAAATGGTTCTGATTGCAACATCTTCCACTTCTCCGTGTATCTCTCCCCTTGTCTTTCCTTCTTTACTAGGTTGTCTTTTGCTTTTCTCTTTGTTCATTTTGTTATTATTTTGGAGTGTAATGATGCTGTCTGGCGAGAATAAAACGGAAAACTGGACTAGTTTCAGAGTTAATGCCGATTTGAAGCTAATTTTGAGAACAATATGGAGAAAGGATAAGAGTCGGTTACACAGAAGGGGAGAGTAAGTGGTTTTATTGGATAAATTATGATGTCCTTTTATGTGACGGGAGTTTTTGTAATATTTGCGGTTATGTGGGTCTTCTATGTGATTGACCTGACGATGAAAGAAAAACTTCTACTTAATTTGAATTAGCTATATTATCGATGATTTCATTTTTTTCCTCTGCTCTTAGTCGCTGAACCTTTCATGCAGGTTTATTTGCTTGAGTGAAGGACCTTTTAGATATAAGAAGAGATGCGCTAGTACATTAGTACTTCTCTTCGTATTGGTAAATGGTACCAGAAATTCTTGGTTCACTATTGAATCATTGCTCTAAGACCAATTCATTCCATTTTGGACTCTCTCTCCATGCAGCTGCAATCAAGTCAGGCTTACAAGGTGATGTTTTCATATCCAATCACATGCTCAACATGTATGCCAAGTGTGGAAATATTAACTTTGCCAGTCAGAATTTTAATGAGATGTCCAAAAGAAATCTTGTTACCTGGTCAGCCATGATCTCTGGTTATGATCAAGTTGGGAAACACCTCATGGCTATCAACCTCTACTCCCAAATGCCACTAAAGCCCAATGAGTTTGTCCTTGCTACTGCTCTTAGTTCATGTGCAAACCTCTTGGCCTTGAAACTTGGTAGACAAATACATGCCCAGTCTATCAAATTAGGCTGTTCGTCCATTTCATTTGTGTCCAACACTCTGATCTCAATGTACATGAAAAATGGTCAATGTACTGATGCTCTATCTGTTTTTGCATTAACGCACAGTCTTACTGATGTCTCTTACAACACAATCATAATGGGTTTGGTAGAGAGTAATCAAAGAGAGAAAGCATTTGAAGTATACAAAAGTATGTGCCAACAAGGGGTGGTTCCGGACCGCTTCACCTTTGTCGGTTTAATAGGAACCTGCAATACTGCACATGATTTGGGGAAAGGAATGCAGTTGCATAGCCAAACAATCAAGATCAAACTTGACGGGACTGCCTTTATAGGCAATATAATAATGACAATGTACTCAAATTTGAACTTGTTAGATGAAGCTGACAAAGTTTTCAGATCAATCAAAGAGAAAGATGTCATTTCATGGAATACTCTCATTGCTGCTTGTTCCCGTTGTGATGATCATTCAAAGGCCTTGGCTGTTTTCAAAGCGATGTCAGAATATTTTGATGGAAGGCCTGATGAGTTTACTTATGCTAGTCTGCTTTCTGCATGTGCTAGCGTGGGTTCTATGCAATTTGGGTGGCAAATACATGCTCATCTTATTAGAACAAGCTCAAGTGTAGATATTGGTGTTGACAATGCCCTTGTGAACATGTATGCTAAATGTGGCTGTATTCAGTATGCATCTAAAGCTTTTAGGCTAATGACTTTCTGTAATCTTGTCTCATGGAATAGTGTCATTACTGGATTTGCTAACCATGGTCATGGAAAAAAGAGTTATAAAATTGTTCTAGGAGATGAAGAATGTTGGTGTGAAGCCCTATTTTGTCACATTTGTCGGACTTCTAATCGCTTGCAATCATGACAGGGCTTGCAGAGAGGGCGTATATTACTTCAATGCCATGAACGAGATTTATGGGGCTACCCCCGACATTGAACATTTCTCTTGCCTCATTGATTTACTAGGACGAGCTGGGAGACTGAAAGATGCTGAAGAATACATGCAAAGGTACCCCTTTGGGCATGATTCAGTTGTTTTAGGTTGCTTACTTTCAGCCTGTCGGCTGCATGGTGATTAATTGGGGAAAGAATGGCTTAAAAATTCCTACATCTTCAGCCAGCTTCTACTTCACCTTATGTTTTGTTATCAAACTTATATGCTTCAGAAGGGAGGTGGGATAGTGTAGCAGAGGCAAGAAAATTGTTGAAGAGCTGTGGTTTAAAGAAGGAGGCTGGTCATAGTGTTATTGAAGTTACGGGGTCTGTTGAAAAGTTCACCATTGGCAATTTCTCTAATTCAAGGATTGAGGAAATTGTGAATGAGCTTAGAACTTTAGGCTGTTGATGGGATGAAGGAATTATTCTCCTTGATTCAGCATAAATAACACAGATCTGTTCCTTCACTTCCTCCTGCCGCTGCTTCAGCACTATTGCAAACATTAAGCTCGGCATATACAAAGGGTTTCTGCAATGACTGATTTTACTGAACTAACAAAGGTCTAGAATTATCGTTATACTTTTCAACCCGCTTCTTTCAAACTACTTTTGGTTTATCTAATTTTGATCCTTGGAGATGAGTGTTGTTGTGGCTTCTTAATGATGTAATTGGATGGCTTGGTTATCTAGCTGTTGTTATGAATATTACTTTAAGAGTTTATATGTTTAGTCTGACAGTTTGTGTTTAGTGACTGCAATCACCCTATGCTTTGGTGACAGCTGAGTTTGGTTCCCTCATTCTTTAGGGATAGATTTGGGATTTTGATCACAACTGACTGAAACTTTCCTCTTAAAAGGTGCATAAGAAAGTTTAAATTCTTTGACCTTTGTGGCTGATTTTGTTACTCTAATTCTTTAAGGATAGGTTTCACAGTTTGATCCTACTGACAAGAATTTGCTACTAAAACTGCATAGAAAACTCTTAAGTTCTTTACTTCTCTGCTTCAGGTATTAATCTGTTTTAACGAATGAAGGGATCTTGTTAAAACTAGTTTTCTCTTTGGAGATGCAGTTGTCCTTTACCTGCATTCCGTACTTGGGTTTCTGTGTTTTTATGCATATTGAGAATTCCTTTGACAAGTGAATGAAATGCCATTTCGCTTTTGGAACTTATTCTTTTATGTGATCATCTATTTTGAGCTACTATAAACTCGAAGCATGTGCTACTTTTCCAGGTCACATTGGAATATGTCCCAAAGTTTAAATATCATGTAATGAGACAAAATGAATGTTAGTTGTCCTGGTACAGTGTCTGAATCTATTTATCTACAAGCAGCTATACTTTCTAATTTCAGGTACGTACTTCTATTCTCTTCAGAAACAGAACTTCTCATGCTTTTGCCATCACATGACTTCTTCCAGCATCTAAAAAGCTGATACTTTTTTTACGAAAAAAAAAAAAATCTGTTTGGTGAATTCACTTAAGCTAAAGTGCAGTACACTTTTCTGTTGGCAACTTTTGATAGGATAAGTTTCTATTGATTAAGATATATGTTTATGTTTTTAGAGCACAAAACAAACAACACTAGGTGATTTCTTCATCTGTCCTAGACAAGGCTTGGATAGAGTTACCTAGTATCTGTTGTTAGTGGGAGGTAACAAGTATCCCATAGAATTAGTTGAGGAACACGCAAGCTGACCCGTATACTACAGTTATTAAAAAAAAATAATTTATGCTCTATGGTGCTACTACTTTGTCGGTGTTTCCATTACTTGATATCCTTACCTTGTCTGCTCTGTTTTGTTCTTCCAAAAAATATATATATTTTTTATGGTCTATGGTGCTACTACTTCGTTGGTGTTGTCATTACCTGAAACCTTTCTGCTTTGTTTTTTTCTTTCAAAATGTGTCTTTTATTATATAGATAAACGAAAGTTCAGATTCTCACTCAGTTTTACTTTCTTTCTTCTTCTTCTTCTTCTTTTTTTTTTGATAACCATGGTGTGGGGGCCAGCTTTCACGCACCTCGACTAAATCTATAGGATACCTGCCACCTCCCACCATCAACAAATACCAGGTAAGTTTGTCCACCAAGGCTAGGACAGATAGGAAGAATCACCTAATGTTTTTTGTCTCTACTGAGATTCGAAACTGGGATCTCAGGTTCTCAACCGACGTCATTGTCATACATAAGCATCAACAGATCATTAAAGATGAACCATGTTTGTATTGTTCAAAAAGAATCTGCAGCAATAAGCCACTGGGCCAAAGGGAAGCAAGTTGCGAAAATTCAATGTCCTTGCAGTATACTTGACACTAATAGATAACTGGAAGTTACTAAGTGAATTCGTGGTGGCGCCTCTCTATGCCATGGATGGCTAAGAAATGCCTCCAAAATTGTAGGAGTTGCAGCAAAGCTGTGAATATTTGGTGAAATATTCTTGAGATAGAGTGGATCTGGGTCGATGGTGAATGAAACAAAATTTTACAAGGCTGAAGCATGAACTGCACACTCTGGAAGTGATATCAGCAAGATGGTTCCCTTGTTTTCAACTACTTTAAGGGAACTTTCAACTTGCACTGTAAGAAATAAGAAAAATTTATGATTTCTCTATATACTTTGCAGCACTACCTATCTTTCTGTACTTATTTTTTAAAATTTGCATTTTCAGTGTTTCTATTCCTTTAAGTCAAAGTTATGAAGGTTATAGTGTTTCCTTTTACGTTGTTGACTATCCATTATTTCTAATATGGTTATTTCACCGAGCAATCTCCTGTGGAGAGAATATCCATGTAAGTAATTGTTCTCTTTCCACAGCTAGTGAATATATGCTTGTTCATTTTGTTTTTTACGATGCTAAGTCTTGAGTAGAGATGACACTCTTGAGTGTGGCCTAATGGTCAGTGAAGTGAGTTAATTAATTCATGGTTTAAATTTCAGGAGAGACAAAAAACACCAACACTAGGTGATTTCTTATTATTTGCATAAGCCTTGGGTGGACTAAGTTACTTGGACCTGTGTTGGTGGGAGATAGCAGGCATTCTATGGAATAGTTCGTCTTCGAGCAAGCTAGGCTATATAGAAGCGTCAACAACAACATATGCAGTATAATCCCACAAGTAGAATATGAGGAGAGAGGGGTGTATGCAGACCGTACCCCTACTTTTTGGGGGTAGAGAGGTGGTTTTCCATGGACCGTTGGTTTGAGAAAATCGTAGAAAGATATGATGAACATAATGAAGATAGAAAAGTATTGACAACCAAAGTATAAGAAATAATAGTAGAATTAAAATTTGAAGAATAAGATAAAGATAGCATAATAATACTACTATTGGTAAGGGGACAAATAGATGTTCTAGACGAAAATTCTGCTCTATCATGGGGAAGAGAGAAAACATTTGACTACCAATTAACCGTCTACCCTAATCATCGGCCTACATGCTCTCTCATCTAAGGTTATGTCTTCGGTGAGCTGAAGATGTGTCATGTCCTATCTAATCGCCTTTTTTCGATTCTTCATCGGTCTACCCCTATCTTTTCTAGAATTTTATGTTGCTTAGACTTTTCAAAAATATTGACGGATTTGTGTTGGATCCTCCAAATGTAGTGAATATTTTTAGGATCCAACACGGGCATGACAACATTTTTTAGAGTCCAACTAACATAGCTAAAACCTATCACTGTCAACCTCTTATAACTTCTTACTAGGGCATTTGTGCTCTTCGTCTTCACATGTCCAAATTATCTTAGTCTTGCTTTCTATATCTTGTCTATTAGGGAGGATACTCCCACATTGCACCGTATATCTTCATTCGGAAATTTGCATCTCATAATATATCTGCACATCCGTCTAAACATCCTCATTTATGCTACTTTCATCTTCCGAACCTGAGAATTCTTGTTTGGGAAAAACATTCAACCATGTACATCATAGTCGGTCTAACAACCACTCTATAGAACTTAACTTTAACTCTCAGTGAAAAACATAAACGCCGGATGCAAGTCTATTTCATCTATCCCGCTTCAATACGATTTGTGACATCCTTGTCAATTTTGCTTTTCCTTGGATTATAAACCCAAGATACTTAAGCTCCCTCTCTTGAAAATGACTTCTGTATCGATCCTCACTTCCTCATTCTCCTCCTGTGATGCAACACTAAATTTGCAGTCCATGTACTTTGTTTTAATCCTACTCAATTGAAAACCTTTAAACTCTGGATTTGTCTCCAATCCTCCGCTCCATCGTCAACTTTGTCTCATGTCCCATCAATCAATACTATGTCGTTTGTAAATAACATATATCATGGTATTTCTTCTTAGGGGTGTGCATTCGTATTCAGTTTGATATTTCAAAGTACAATTTTGGTAATTGATAATTGAAAGTATATTCCAAATGGTCTGATATGGTAAGTCAAATTTCAGTATGGTAAATCCTGGTGCAGTAATTCGATAATACCGTATTTAAGTTCAGTTATATTATAGAACAACATAAATACAACTGACGAGGTCAAGAAGCCAAATGTAAATGGAAGATGAAAGCTAAAAATGAATTTGAAGCTAGATTAATGTATTGCAGGCCCATTAAGCTACTAAATCCTTTGGGAACATTCCAGGCAAATTGTGTTCTGGCAATTGTCTGAAACCAGGTATCAAAACCAAATACCGAAAATTCTGAAATTTACTCTCGAATATCGTATCAATTATTGAATTACCGAATTATCAAAATATTTGGTTCGGCTCGGTAATTCTTTGATTTTTGCCGACCTCTACTTCCTGGTGAATATGTTGTGTCATTTCATCCATTACAAAGAACAACATAGAGTTGCGAGCTAATCCGTGATGTAACCCCATTTCGACTGGGAAGTGTTCTCTTTCTACTGCATCACTTGAGTCTTGATTTCATCCTACATGTCCCTAATCACTCTAATATATATCACAAGAACACCTCTAGACTCCAAGCATCTCCGTGAAATCTCCCACGGATCTTTATCGTCCGTTTTTTCTAGGTTAATGAACACCATATGTAAGTATTTTTTCTCTTCTCATAATACTACAAAAATCTCCTTAAAAATAAATGTCTTCCATTCTTGATCAATCCGGCATGAATCCGAATTGGTTTCCAAAAATGCGCACGTTCCTCCTCATTGTCGTCTCGTCCACCCTCTCCCAAACTTCCGTATTGTGACTTAGTAGTTTGCCAGTTTTTTCCATTTTTAATATCGATCTTATTCTTGTACAATGGGATCATTATACTCCACTTCCATTCTTCGGGCATTCTAGTCGCCCTGAAAAATGAGATTAAACAGTTTAGTTAGCCATTCTAAATCCACTTTGCTTTCACTCTTCCAGAATTGCTCAGGAATCTGGTCTGGCCAGCCGCTCTTCCCCCTCTAATCTTATGAACTGCCCCTTTAACTTCAATACTGAAGTCTTTTGAGTATGGTTTTGTCCATTTGTTCCGTTTCTCTAGCATTTGTTATTTAGAGAGTAAAATTACTTATCCCCAAGTATCTCTAGCCTCATGTGAGCACTGACAACCTATTGGTCGAACTGGAATTAACCCGCCTTCCCTAGTTTCTTGTCTAAGCAAAATGTCAAACTCGATGAAATCCTGATGAAGTGAATGTGCTTCCCTCTCCTGCCTCCCAAATTTATATCTATAATCTTTGTTTATTTCTCATAATTTGATACTAATATTGATCTGGCATTATTGTTGGAATTGATTCTCTTCTCATACCTATTTTCCCTTATTTGTCAATCAGTTCTTACAAGTTCTGTCAATGTAAAAGCAACTAGGGGCTGCTTTGGTCTGCATATTTGATGTTATACTCGTGAAAATTGAGATGCATTGCTTTCGTCTCCACAAGTGACAATTCTGTCCAAGTTGTTGGAACTATTTGTTTTTGTTTGTCTGCAGTTGATTAGTGGTTGATGATAGCTTCGGGCCAGAAAAATATAGTGGAGAAGTACAAGTAGGGAATTGGTCCGATACAGCTGACAGTAACTAATGTAGTACTTGCCTCTTCAAGATGCCTAAATGTTTGCGTTATGGGTGCAAAACTTGCAGTTTGTTATGAGATAATTAAGAAAAGACAAGATCACTATTTTCCTAAAATGACTGAAGAGAGAAGGATCCTTATTATTCTTTTGAGGGATTGAGAGATGATTTACAATGAAGGAGAATACATTTATTTATAAGGCGAAAACTAGCTTGGTCCTAAAAAAAAGGGTTTCACAATAATCATAAATAGACATTCACATAAATAAATATTTATAACACTCTACCTTGAATGTTATTTGAAAGAAATCTACCTTGTTAAAATTTTAGAGAAAACCTAGTGGGAAAAAATCTAGTGAAAAAAAAAAACGAGTATACATATGTAATACAACACATCTGGGTTACTCATAAAAATCTTACAAGAAAAATTTAATGGGACAAAATTTGCGAGGAAAAAAAGTACATCGCATATCAACTTCTCCTAATGAGTGCATAAATCTAAAGCCTTGAATGTCTGCATTCTAATCTTGTGCACTGTCTTCTTGCATGAATGATACGAAAGTACTTATATAATGCACACATATAGTTTGTTTGAAATTTTTGTATATATTCTATAAATATTTGCATTTCATAATTAACAAAATCTATACAACATTTGTTAGATAAGCATATTCGTGCAATCATTTTCATTTTGTAACATGCAAGTGATCTTATTTCAGTTTCTCCATATATGAGTATAACTATATCAAGTTCATAGTTAATAAGATGTATAAATACACCAATTGCATAAGATATGCTACTACCGGACCAATTCAATTTTGCTGGTTTCTCATTTCAGCAGATAATCTATTGCTTTTGAAAACTCTGCAAAAGTTTCAACAATATTTAAATCGCAATTTTTGTCTCATATGTTATAAACAAGTTTTCCAGAAAATTTATATGCTTCAGGCATCTTGAATTCTAAGAGATTTTCTCATAAAATTTTGTCAAGTGACAATATCAAGTATGGCAGTTTCTAGTGTTTAAATTGCAAATCAAATACGCTTTATGCCTATGAAAATGTAATGTTTCACTTGATAATCATTTCAACGAAAGCATGCTTAAATAAACTTAGAATTTAGGTTTTCATAATCTTTTATATTGTTATGCAATATTGTATTAAAGATATCGCCTATGATATATTGTTTTTATCGATTAATAATGTGACATAACTAGTTGAGATCTTATCACTAAATTTTCTTAGGTAATGTTGCATGAAGTGTTATGTCACAAGCTATTTAAGAGCATATTGTCTCTTTATTGTGATCAATTGCTCCTTTTTCATATTTAAGAATCATCACACTTGAAATTGATTGATCTATCATGCTTCATCCGTGCCATAGACTATCCTTCAGGAACATTCAATAGGAGCATTTATAGCTGAATATAAAATTAATTCGGGTCAGCAATGCTTCTAGCATTTGACTCGAATTATCTTTGGCATGAGAATCATAATGATGATAATTCATACTATTTCAAAGTTGTCTATTATCTCCCCCTATTATTAGAAAAACTAAATATATTCATAATCTTCTTTGGAGAATCCATTTTTGTGCATCTTGATATATCCATTAATTATATATTGCACATCAAAAGTTATTAGATAGATAATATTTGATTCCTGACCATAAGCCGATTGAGAAGGAAAATTAATTATAATTTATTAGTTTGATTCATACAATTACTATTGTATGAAATATATTGCAATTCAGGTCAAGACATATAGCTTTTTTTCTCATAAGCAATGATTTAGATTATTTATTTGAGGCATTTAACTCCAAATCCACTTGCATATTAATCAACATTATCAAGATAAATTACCTTAATACATAATCTGTATTCTTAACTCAATTATTTTGAGCAATTAATTTTGTGAATGTCAAACTGCAGGTTAATGATAAACCCACATGTAATTATTTTATAGATGCAGCTTACTATATCATATGACAGGTGGACGGACCCATATTTACCTATTATACTTTTCATTATTTACGGGATTCAGTCTCAACATTAGTTAATTTGATCAACTTATCATGAGAACAAATAACATTAGTAATTCTTGAAGAATCTTCTAGTTCTTCGATATATGTTAAACATTCAACATGCACATATTCGAAATGACACTAGTAAACTCCAAGGTTACCATAATATGTAGTATTTGGTTTAATAGATTTCAAATTTATTATTTCAAGAGCAAATATCAAAGTATATCTTCTCAATTATTCTACCTTTTTTAGAGGTAGGTCATTATATCTTCCCAACCAAGAATATGCTCGTATTTATAATCTTTACCAAATACTATTACATTCATTACATGGAATGGATCTGCATTTGTAACATTTATGAAAAATTCTCATTTTTCAGGAATGGAATATATAATTGTTTGAATGTATGTTTAACTCATATTTATTCAAACTTAATGCTATAATATTTTCCTCATGAAATGGAGCATAAATATTTGAACGTGCCTTAAGTCTATCAAAAGCCTATCAAATCATGATAGCTTAAAACCTCTTTTAAGATATTGTTTATTCATGACCAAATCGAGGCATAAATATAATGTAGAGAATCTCTCTTTAAAATGTCTTTTAAAGTATAGCAGCTTCAAATAATTTCTACTTTTGAAGTTATTATTATTAATCTTTTCCATACCTCTATTCAATGAAGTAAATCAATAGGTCGAATATCATGACTTTCCGCCAAAATCACATTATTTTGATTTATCATCATTAGGTGCATCAAGACTTACAACTCAATATCTTATCCATATAAAGGTATGTTTGACCATAATTCATAGGGATTCAAACTTAATATTTTATCATCATGGTGCATCAGGACTCCAATCCAACCCAATGTCTTATCCTTTCAATGTGATGAAACTTAAATTCATCATCTTATTCACAACCAACAATAAAATAGGCCAGAGTGTACCATTAATAGTAAAGTCGTAATGCTCATATTTAAAGTCAAGTAATAAATTTGAGTAATTTACAAGATTAAAAAGTAAGGTAAAAAAACTTATCTGATAAAATAGAACATAAAAAAATTGTTATTCCTCGAGCTCACCTCCCCCCTAGGTGATATCGGCATCCTTATCCACTAAGTTGTCATAGCAGTCTCAGAAGAATCACTTGGATCATGCATAGCTCTACTCACATCACTTCGCAGAAGCAATAAAAATAATATCAGAAGTGTAATGGGCTCCTCAAAATAATCAACAAATAGTCTCAATAAAAGAATAGATAAACTCAAGTCTCAAAACTATACACAGTTTGAAAGCCTTTACTCGCTAAATAATGAACTTCTAGCACAAGAGTTCACTAGCTAGTCTCTAATGAATAAAATAATAAATAAATAAATAAACTAAATTTATGTCCACGATCTAGATAAATAAATAAATAAAACAACTTCATAGTTGGTTCCTCGAATCAAGTGAGGACTCACCAAACTTCTAGTCTTCTACGAATGCAGGTAATGCCAACCTTGAAAGTTCGACCGGTTGTCTACATGGGGATTAATACATGCAGCAAGAATAGAATCAGCACATCAAACATGCACTGAATACGTGAGCAAGTATACAAATAGGCTATACAGTATAATGATAAGTATTATTTAATGTATGATCAATTAAATCAACTTCAGCTCTATCTCAACTAAGCAGCTTAACAATAATATAGTTAAAAATCTCATACCTCAAGTAAACTCATCAAAAACAACTTAACTTTTCATTTTTAATAAAAGATAAAGATTTAGTTAAAAACAAGTTTTCACTTTCTTCCTTTCAAAATTGTCACTTTTACTTCTTTTCAAACTGTCAAATTTTACTACTATGTAGGAGTTTCTATAACCGACATAACTCAGGCATAAAGCATGAGGGCTACATATAACCCCATGAAGAAGGCACTCATACCTTGACAAAGGGTATGACCACTGCAGCTACTCTAGTAAATCCAACTAGACTACTAGGTACAACCGATCAGTACCAAAATTGATATAAATATCATCCCTACGTTAGGCTATGCGGGTTTGGGTATTGGGACCTTCGTTTTCCTACCCTCGGTGCTTATACTCCTCCCAAAAAATATTATTTATTTTCTGATCACTTTCAACTGTTTCATGACTAGTGAAAATTTTCTTCTCAAAAGACCACTAATCAAGCCATCACATCTATCGATTTCCACTGATCGGTTAAACTTAGTTAATTGTGACTCTTCATTAACTTTCTGATGTTCGGTTTATCAAGTTAAGCACAAATATTAATATTTTCCTTCAACTGGATCCAATTAGCCAAAACTGTTCAATTTAAACATGCTTCATTACTTTTCTTTAACTGGGCTCAATTAGCCAAAAATAGTCAATTTATTCATGCTATAACTTCATACTCAAAATTATGTAAAAAGTCAATTAATTATGAAATTACAATGCCCAATTCAAGTTTTAAGAATAAACCTTGAAAAAGTGCTCAGTTCATACCTCAAAGCTTCCTTATTTCTTTTACTTTGATTACGAAAACATGCTAACTCGCGAGAACTTTCATAACTAAATAACCATCACTAAAACTTCATAATTGTAACTCAAGAACATCAAGTAAATTATCAACTCAGTGAATCATAGTTTATAAAATTAAACAAGAACCCTAGCATGCTTCTATATCTTCAAAACCTTATTTAGAAAATGGTTTTGGGGCATACGGATGAAGGGAGTCCTTGTTGAAAGACAATGTACCTTATTAGAAGAAATTTGATTGGAAAAAATCAATAAGCAATCTTCTACAGATAAACCTCTATGCAAACCCTAGTTCTTGCCTCTTTGGAGAAGTTTGAAAAAAAAATTCACTTTGATTGATTGGCCAAAAGATTAATGAAATTATCATTTAGGGTATTTATAATGTCATGTTTAGAAGTCAAAACGGCATGAAATTACCCTTTTTAATGAATTGAAATTATCCAAAATTCCTTGGCAAACGTATTAAAAACATGACCTGGGCACCTTCTACGAATTATTCTACGATCCGTGGAACAGTGTCGATCTGTAGGACCAATGTACCTTGAAAAGGGATGAAAAAATGCTCAATGGACCTAAACTACGAATCAATCTATGGTACGTATTTTAGATCTACGGTCTTTGGTTTCCAATTTACGATATGTACTTTAAATCTATGGTCCCTAGTTTCCAATCTACGGACTATGGAAACTTTGATTGCTGACAGAACTTCACTAAAATGGCCATAACTTCTTACTCCGAACTCGAAATGATATGCGGTTTATTGCGTTAGAGACTAATTCAAAGACCTTTCTTTTGGTAGGTCATAAGTCGCCTAATTATTCATATATTAAAATATATAGTTGTTTAAAGTTGACCCAAGCACGAGTAACACCAAAACTAAGTAGGACGGGAAGGCCTTAAACTCAAGTTTGTGTTAGGAATTGTTTATAACCTTTAATCACTTCAAGAACTCATCACACACTTTGTTTAGGATTTGTCACCAAGGAACAAGTTTAAGGTTATTACATTATCTCCCCCTTGGGATTATTCGACATCGATTGAAGGCCACAGCTAAAATAGAAGGAACTAGAC
>JBDJHY010000102.1:4506225-4520141 GCA_039654485.1 Withania somnifera | reverse complement strand
GGAATTTGAGATATTTCTCAACCGAGTCGCCAGGTATTCGAACTATCGGTCCCAGCAAGTCATAAATGACTTGGGGAAACTGCTGAAATGCTCTAAGATGCAATACGTCACGTATTTATCATAAATGACCATGAGGGTCATTACATTATTCCTATTATCTTTACTTGTATATTATTAGCTGAGCTTGGATTCAAGTACATTTTGTCCTTTGTTTTCATGAATCTTAATTTTTTTTAGTTAGCTTTTTAGGGTATTTACTTTCCTATAGCATGTTAGTTAGACTTGCATATATGCTATACTTGTTTGATTTGGTGATTTATCTCTCATTATCTGTCTAGTTACTGCTTTTATATTTTATATGCTCCTAGTCAACAGATGATTTGAGAAGTGATCATAATTGAAAATATCAATATAATGTTCACAATAAAGTTATAGCTTATAATTGAGCAAATAAAATATTAGGGTGGAATATATATCTAGAATTATTTCTATAAAAAAGTATAAGATTACGATTATATTATGTCATCATCACATCAAAATTTATCTAATAACATGTTACACTTTTTTAACTAGAATTTTGTTCAAATTTGTATTTTGGATTATCCATAAAATTTTGCGTTGAACAATCAAGTCATTTTTTTAGTAGGCTAACTATGTATCAAATTTAGCTTGTACTTTTTTATCTCTTTAAATTTATAATTATTCATTATATGTATATTTTAATACTAATTTCCTTCATTTCAAAATAAATATACTAACAGAACTGATACATACTATATATATATATATATATATGATTATATACAATTTTATGGGTACTAGTTGGGGTTAAGAAAAGTAAAGTGACCCATTTATTTGAGTTATTAATAGTTAATATGTGGATAGGGTCCCTTTCTGTTAACTTTACGAATTACTTGAAAGAAAATAAAATAAAAAATAAAAAAAGAAAATAAAAGGGTTGAAAACGTCCAACAAAAGAAAGGATAAAGGAAAAGAAAGAAAGAAAGAGAAAGGAAGAAGAGAGAAAAACGAGAGATTGAGAAGGAGAAAACGTATTGTACTACTTATATTCCACTTTTTCATTTTATCATCATCTTCTTTCTTTTAAGGAGTTTAAAAGGGTAAGAAATTCACAATTTTGAGGATCATACAAGCTAAAAAAATTTCAAGAATTGATTTTTAAAATTTAAAGTTAGCATTTTAACTTCAAAAGATAAATATTTTACCCTATCTTTGAATATGATTATGAATGAGCATTTGGAACACATTGACTTTAAAATTTCCACTAGTTCTTGAAGTGGATCTTTTAACTAGGGTTCTTGAAATAAGAAAAAAAAAGTGAAATTGAGATAAAAGTAAATGTGGGTAATGTGGACTTAATATCGAACTTTGTAAGTTAAAAAATAGAGAGCGCACTCCTAACAAGGGGCGAGAAATTTGGTTAATTTTGGTATAAGTTGTGGGTAGACCTATGGGTTATTAATGGTCATATGTTTCATTTGTTTATAGTTAATTGGTTTTCTATCGAATAGCGAAGATAGTAATTGGGTACGTGAAGGCTATAGTCTTGCGGGTTGAGTTGTCAGAGACTTGTGATACTATTAGGTAGGAAGACACATAAGGTATGTGAAGCTAAACCTCTTCTTTATCGATAAGGCAACACCCTATGTTCCATGTTTCTTTATAAAGATCAATATAGCTTCCATGAATTATGATGATAGAAATTTCATTTGCTTTACGTGTGGTTCCCTCGTTTGACCATCTAAGCTTAGAAGTATTCATCTTACTCTTTTTACGACAAACCTTCATAATACCTCATAATATCATATATATCATTACTTGAAATACTTAAAATCATATTGTATGTGTTATATCTCATAAATGAGAGTAAATACCCCTAATAATAGTACATTTGTACTTGCTTACATGAGAAACTAAAATAAGAGTTGTCATTGGATTGAGATTTTACTTAAAATGGATAAATAATATTTATCATGATCTAAATATCATAGGCCTTTAAAAATAACTTGATAGAGGTGAACGAAGAGATGGTATTCATAGGTTTTACTTGGCATGCCTGTGCGATGTGATTTTACTTACAATATAAAGATAAGACCATTATAGTGAGTTAAAATATTATGTTGTACCCTCTCACGTGCCATTATTTGTATCTGGAGTCAGCTGAAATGTCATGCATTGAATCCCCTAACTCGAGTCAATATATGGCACATAGGGCCTGCGGGCAAACACTTATAGTGAGCCCATGAAGCGTGTATTGTATTAAACTGCAATTATATTTATATATATATATTCGGGACAATATATATCTTACATTTGATCTGATTCACCTTCAGTAGGCCCTTATATGATTATTTATAGTAAATATAGTACAAGTACATCACCTAGGTAAATTATAGGTGTCATTTTTAAATCAAAAGTTTCGTACGCGTTATTTTGTAAATTGGTGAGGTTGGTGCATAGGCTACAGTTTCTCATAATACACATAGTACTTCTATGCTCATAATTTCCTTCATTTGATATTTGATTAATACGAGCTTCTGTATTTGTTTATATTATTCTGTCTTCTTTACATATCAGTACATGTTGTATATGTACTAACATCCCTATGTGAGACACTTTATTTTTTATAAATAAGGATCGGGTTCGTCAGAGACCAGACATCCACATTAGGTTCTCTTGACCTCCTCAACTGTTAGTTTGGTGAGATTTATCTCTAGATGGAGCAGGTTTTTTTTAGTACTTTTTTCTACATGTATAAATAGTTAGCTGATGATGTTGGGGCTTGTCCTGCCTAACTAGTAGTGGTATAATGCTGCAAACTCTCGAAGGGTTTCCTAAACATCATATAGTGTCAAATTATATAATTTTTATTTAATAATTCTACAATATATATGTGTGTGTGTGCGCGCTACTTCTCTTTCAGATTCGTATAATGTCATATATATCATAAAATAGCAGTTGTACATACGATGCTTGTCCACCACTATGGCTCTGGGGTGTGACACATGGATTGAGAATTGTGAGTAACATAAAGAGCTTTCTTCAAGTGATCTAGTTGTTTAAGTCATTGATATTTTTAATGTACCATGTATATATTGTTCGTGATTAAATAGTGATAGAATTATTTTTTATCGTCTCCATGCTTAATTATAAGTGAGATAAAAAATTTACGTATGGACTTTAGGTCTTCCTAATCACCGGATAAACTTATTAAGAAAGCTTGCTAAATAAAATATTTAGTAATTGATATAATATATTAACTCTCCCCAGAGTTTATATATTTAGTCAATTTTAAATTTCAAACACGAACATGTAAAGTGTCGATCGAAATGATTCATGTGATGAATGAGATATTAAAAATTTATGTGTAGACTTTAAGTCTTCCTACATATCGAATAATTTTTTTATAAGCTCACTTGGTAGAATAGCTAGTAATTGAGAACATGACTTAATTTTCTGTCCGGGTTTCACATGTTGATCAATATTTAACTTTTATTTCATGAAAAACTATGTGATTGATAATTTTAATCTTTAAAATCACAAATTATCGCTAATAAATATAATATGTAATATATAAACCCTAAAACATCTAAAAGAAGAAATCTACCGACGTCATGTCGATGTCTTGTCGATTGGTCGATTTTGAAGTTCAATTTTTTTATGAACTCTGATTAACCTAAAATTTGATAGGTTCATAAAAAATGACTCAATATGTACTATTGAGTAGTAAAAAAATTATCAGAATCATTTAGATGGGCTTTTGGGCATTTTTTTATTTTTTAAAAAATTAAGGAAAGATATTTTTTTCAATCAGTAGTGCTGGGGTTCATTCCTTATGGTTTTAATTGACATATATCAGTAATATGACGTGTTTATATGTTAGATGTAGGTCTTTTTCTCCATCAAATAGACTAAATACAGTTAATTAATGTGCTTTTTGATCTCTTGTTATTAAAAACTTGTATTAACTCTCCAACTGAGCTCTATGTTGGTTCAATGAAACATAGAATTATAAAAATTTATAGAATTCATTTCCTATGATTCTCATTGGCATATATCGATAATATGATGAGTTTATATGTTGCCGTAGATCTTCTTCCCCATCGAATAATTTTATTGTAATTAATTATTGTGCTTTTTGATCTCTTGTTATTGAAAATTTATGTTAAATTTCCAATTAAGTAATATGTTGATTCAATGGAACATATATTTATATTATATGGTATTTACCTAACTTAAATTGACTGTTATTCTCCAATTAAGTTGCTTTTGTTTTAATTTATGGGTAATTATCTAACATAACTCATATAGTTTGCATGAATATGTAAGTTTCCCTAATGAATCTAGTTGTTCAGTATGCATCGTTGTATGTGTGGTGTGTGTAGATAATGATCTATTTAATATTTATATCTTTTGAATTAACCATGTCTTAATTCAACATACTTCAATTCGAGAATTTCTTTTAGCAGGGTAATAGATTAGATCATTTAATATTTGTATTTTTCGAATTAGCCATGTCTTAATTCAATTCACTTACTTCAATTCGAGAATTTCTTTTGGTAGAGGTAATACATTAATGAAAAGAGTACATTGCACATATATCTTCTGTTAGAAAGAATTTAATTTTGGTTTCTAACCAAATAAGAGATAAATATTGATTTATTTCTCTTGTAACTCTTGTGTATTAGATATTGATTTATTTCTCTTGTAACTCTTGTGTTATTGAGTAAGATAAATATTTTATATCTTTTGGTATATTAATTTGTGAGACTTTTATTATTGATATCTCTCTTAAACTGACTAATATTAATCTATGCCATAAGAGAGAAAAAATAAGATTTTTATTGAGATGATAAAATTAATTGGTGACTTATTCAGGCTCCTTTTTTACTCGTTTTTTAATATGTCCTAAAAAATGTAAAATATAATATTCAATTTCTTCTAAGTCGGTTTCTTTGACACTTATAGAATTGTGGATTGAATGTAAGCTTAATTTTTCTGGGATTGTCCAACACATGTGATTAAAAGAAAACCAAATTAATTAGAATTAAGAATAAGTGTGTGCGTGCTCATGGGATATCAACAGAAAACGAAAGGGAATTTATTTATTTGTCATAAAGAAAATGAGGTTCTTGTTAATGCAAACTCTAGATTTTTAAAAAGGACATTTAATAAATCAGATTTTTAAAAGTAAATTTATTTTTATAGAAACTGGACAAAGAAACAACAAATGGGTCATCTAAAGTTCAGAAATTCAGAAGTTCTAGACCATCTAACTGGCAAGTTAGAATTGATGTTTCATTACTTTTAAGTAGTTGAAGAAATAGATAGACGTAAGGTAATTTACTAAATGAAAGTAGTGGGAATGATATTAAGAAAATAATACTACACGAAAGTCATTAATATTTCAATATCGAAAGGTAATGAAGAAAATATTAACACTCCAAAACATAATAGTATGATTGTAGTAGTGGTAGTACTTTGTTGTAGTGGGAGAACAAAAATAAAGACTTGTGCGATATAAGATCTTGAAAGACTTTTATGAAAGAATTTCTAAATATTTTAATGTAGAACCGATTAGTTATGACAAAGTATTAATATGACAACTATGCATAAGATAATAACTTGGCAAGTTTTTCTTACAAAATGCTTATTGACTAAGACTTTTGATAGTTGTGCCAAAAGAATGCCCATGAAAGTTAGATGCATGATTAAAAATCTAAGTAAGATTGTTTGGGTATAGATATGATATATTTCTAACAATTTTTATGACTAAAAGTCAAAGCCTAAGATTGTTGGAATATCTACTACTAATCATGTATTCAGATAAAGTATTTATTAATATTATTAATCATGTGTTTAGAAATAGTATTTATCATAAAATAAATATTATTTAATTTTTAATAAAATACTAAATAGATCATCTATTTGTCTATGTGTCCATTTTCTTATGTAATAGATAATTTAATGAATAGAGTTTAGCATATACACTGAAAATTAAATCACTAGTTTTTATAAGTGTAAAGATTATGTTCACAATCTAAAATGAAAATTAGCAAGCAATCGTTATGATTGTAGCACAAGATTAAATATAATTTATCTTGGTTATGAAAGCGGTTTAGTTCAACTTCTTGTGCTAGTACACTTAGTATTTATGGAACGGATCAAGTAGAGATGATTGTTTATGTAGTGAATATTTAAAAAATATTGTAGATCATTAAATGTACTTATACTCCTAATCTTGATGTAATTATTATGATTAATGTCATTTGTTTGTTATCTAATCTATCAAAGGGTGAAACTCTTTCATGGGTTAAAATATTTCTGATAGGTTGGATGATGACAAATGACATTTATAAAATAATGATAAGTTGGTAGAATCCATTGATCTTGAGATTGATGATACCTCTTTTATGATTGCGTATAACTTTTTATGTGAAAACCGTGGAGATGAATTTTGTATTTGTCACATGAAATAATGTTAAGAATTAGTCTAAAGGATTAAATTAATTAAAGGATTAAACAGTCAGAAATTTAATTCAATCGATTGGTGTCAGTAATCTTAACATGGTGAGTTAAATAAGATCTAATGAATGATTTTGAAATTATACCAAAGAGTGCAATTATGAATTTTAGTGGAATAATATGTAATTTATTATGATAAGTTTAATCCATTCATGTTGTGAATTAATACCATAATTAGAAGCACCACTAATTAAATTTATAGTCCCTACTATAATCTAATAATTAAGAATTAAATGAAATTTATTTTTGGTGGAGAAAAAAAAATCTAACAGGTTTGCGAAAGGGTTTAAAATCCTAAAACTTGTGTCTATATAAAGGAAGTATTCCAGTAAAACGAAAAGAAGATGTTTTTTCTGTGCTCTTCCATAAGAAATTTGCCCACACAAACTTTATATATTCCGATACTATTAAAATCATATAGCAAAAGACCATGAATCTAAAGGATGATCGCGAGTTTAAAGATTCGATTCGTGTATGTGGTCACGCTTCAAGATATAAGTATAGATTTTATGATTGATTAAAATTGATATTATGTGTTGTCTGTATTACATGCTAGCTTAATCTTGGATATTTGCTTCAGTTATGTATGCTTGTTTTTCAAATACTTTCACATATTAAATGTATCTTGATCAATACTTAAATATTACGTAAGTTTCTTTTTATGTGTTGTTTATATTACATGCAAGTTTAATCTTAGCTATTTGCTTCCGCTGCGTATGCTTGTGTTTCAAACACTTTCATATGTTAAATGTATCTTGATCAATATCTAATATTATGTAATTTCTTTTTTTATGTGAAAATTGAGAAGTGGATATTAATTAGCTTCCCGTTTTGGTATTAATTTTTATTGGTTATCATGTACATTATTTTTAGAGGTTCTTTAAAATCAAATTGATTAATCTAAACGTCTCAAGAAAAATTATAAATCGGAAAAATAAAATTTAGAAAATGTCAGTATAAAAAAATTGTTTTTAACTTTGAATATCAAAAAGATAAAATAAATACCTTTTTAGAAAAAAAAATATTAGGCATTTAATCAAGGTTTGACTTTATTCCAAATTTATAAGTTGTCTAAATAATATATTCTACGTGCAATTAGTTATTTCAGTGTTTTTTATTATTAAGAGAAAATGTATAAAACCTCCTGTAAACAACTTACCTTAAAACTTCTATCCCAAGTAAATTTAATATCCCCAAGTGACCTGGCAAAAAGGAGTGACACTACCCTCTTCCCTGGCAGATACAGGCTTTTAATTAGATAATATTAACTAAACTACACTTTGTTATATTTAGATTTACCTTTTCTTTGTGATACTCATCTCCCTCGTCTCTTTCTTGTTCCCAGATCCAACCTATCATTTCTCCTCTTCCTTCACAGTTCACACCATTAACTTAGAACTTTTTCTTGTTTTTTATAAATAATTTTGATTAATGGGTTTGATATCATACATAAATAAATTTGTTTCTTAGCAAATTAAATGTGGGTTTGGTAGCTGGAAAATTTGCACCCGAAACCATTTTCTTCAGCGAAGTTGATCATAGATATATTTTCTGCTAAAATATTGATTAAATTTTATAAATCGAAATTTATGGTCTAAAAAGAAGAAATTAAAATTGTCGCCATCTTTATCGAAAAATAGAATTCCGACGATCTTGCTTTCGTTCTCTATATGATTGTCCTTCTTATTTATAAACTATATGATTGAGAAGCTTTTTAAATTATGGGCAGTGTATGTGTATTTATGTTGGGCATCGAATTACTGGGAAAAAAATTCTGCCATAAATGTGCAAGCTGCAATGGATATGAGAAAGAAGGAAGAAGAATGAAAAAATAAAAAGAATAAGATTAAAATAATTTCAAAATGATATTATACACGTGTCACATGCGTGTACAACACACATACATAAGTCTGGGATTGCACTGCATAGGGCATATTAAACTCACTCGGAACAAAAATTAGGGGTAAATAATTACGCGTAAAGTTAAGTTGCTAAAATAAGTTTTGGGAAGAAATTTTGAAAGCATTTTACCTCTTATAAATGATAATTGTTTAAAATACAAATTAAATATCCATACCATTCATCATAATACCTAAACCCAACCTTTGAAAAACTCGATGTTTGCATACTAATACAATATTACGCATACCCCTGGTACACACTCTTACCCACGTACCTAATAACTGACCCAACCCCAACACTCAAAAATCGACCGGAGACCTACCCTAACATCTAACCTGATGCCCGACCACAATACCCTACCCTGAGGCCTGACCCAATACTCGACCCCGACACCCGATGCTAACTCTTGACCCGAGACTCGATCCAACACCCAACCTCAACACCCAACCCGAGATTCGACCTTGACACCTGATCCCAAGCTCGACTCAAGATCCATCCCGGTACTCGACACCCAGCCTGAGTTGAGAGTCAAGGGTAGAGGTCGAAAGTTAAATCTCAACTTAATGTCGTAAATCGATACTCGAAACTGAAGTTAGGATAAAAAGTTAGAGTTTGATATTGAAATAAAGTTGGAAAATATTTTCCTTAAAGAAAATATCTTCATTTTCATTACCCCACAAGTTAAATAAGGGATCCTAATGCTTCGCCTGGCGTGGGAATTTGCATAAACGGGACATAGATATCCTCTTTGGCTTTATCCGTAACATTTGGAAAATATTTTTCAAGAGATGTTAAGCCAAGAAAATTAAAAAATATTTTTGAAAATATTTTACTTCATACCAAACAGACTCTACATCCCACTTGCACACTTTGTCTACTAAGGACTAGGAAAAAAATAAATCAGTTAGCCTTGGAATTTCAACAGCATACCATCTAAGTCGCAGCCAGATTGCATGGAGATTTTTTGCACTGTGAATAACTAATAAACAATGTGGGCTACTACATATGTTTCAATAGAAATGCTGCCAAGACACAAACCAATTTTGCTCAGTTAACAAGACACTATCAAAATTATTCTCAGATATCAAGTCTATTTAAATCCGAAAAAACAGGTCAAGACAGTGACTATTTTAACTCTTCACCAACACATAAATATTGGGTCTCTCCTTTAGTTGAACCCTGCCATCTCAAATACCCTAGCTGTTCCATCGATAGAGACAGAAACGATGTACTCCCCATTGGATGATGCAGCTAAAGACTGAATTGCATCAGTGTGTCCACTAAAGGTCCTCACACATTCTCCTGAAAGACTATCCCATATCCGCACTTTACCGTCAACACAACCTGTTGCCACATATCTACATTGCCCCAGCCACAATAAGCATGTCACACCTTCCTAAACAAAGTATTGTAAGAGAATTCCAAGTCAATGGGAAAACAGGGTTTATAGCATCACTTTCTTGAAATAACAAAGAGTATTTACAGAAGCAACTGCTTGTTCAAGGAAGTTCATACCGGATGTTCACATGTGGAGCGAGGTAAGGACTGTTGTAAGTCCCAAATAATAAGCTTATTATCCATGCCTCCAGTTGCAGCCCAAGGAGCGCTGAAAGCAATTTCACATTACAGAAGTAATTTAAAGCACCAAATATTAATTTAGCAAAAAAAGAAAATAATTACTCGTATAGAGATAAGTGTTCTAGGAATATAGTCCATGATTGTCAATCAGGATTTAGTACGTTATCCTGGACTACATTTGGTTCCCCTTCAGGCTAGTTTTGCCATACGACAATCAAGTTTTCAGTGGTCAATGTGCATTCACATATTTGTGGTTTAAGTGTTGCACAATTTTTTCCATTCCTTGTCCACTGTACTGTTAAGATAAAAGGGCATTCAAAGGGTAAAAGTACAAGGCGAGATAAAAAGATATCAGAAGTATACAAAACCTTGCTGAAAGGCTGGCACATTCTATTGAATCTGTATGAGCACTCAGAGAAGTGACAACCTGACAGATAAAAATATTAATCCATGATCAAACAAACGGCTTCCAACGTCTGTAAGCATCAATTTCATTAAAACCATTGTGAAAAATGTCAAGCGTAGATTATTATCCGTCAAGAATCCTGACCTTTCCAGTAATTATATTCACAATGTGAGCCGAACCATCCTTTGAGCCTGTGAAAGCAAGAGTAGAATCCGAGCTGATTGTCAAGCATGTCAGTCCTTCCATGTGATACGGATGACCTTGCAACAACAAATAAACATTCTTTCAAAATTAACAAATAAATATAACTAAGACCAGATCTCACAATCATGTATTAATCTAGAAAAGTAGTTTCTCTAATAAAAGACCAACACTATGACAACAAATCTTGCCACTGATAGAGTGCTGAGATCATTTTATGGAATGGAAGTAAAATATTAAAATACTGTTTCAGGTCAATATTCCTGTCCTCTCACTACCTGATAGACAACAAGGATTAGAGATCCACTTTGGATACAAAGCAAAAAATACTGAATGATCAACCTCAGTTTGCTTCAGCCTATATGCAGAGAGAACTTGACTAAATTTAGCAAACCATGCCCTCTGGATTCTATTCTAGACTTACCAATCTTGGCTAAGCTTGTTCTCTTATCTGTAACTTGGCGAATAGTGAAAATCATTAATCCCTCCAATCTTTATGGAATGATTTGACCCCCACTCCTAGCATGCTAAGTTGTAGTATGTTTTTTAAGAAAGATCCTACCCAGTGTGCCAAGCCCCCTCCCAACGGTCTCAGGCCATAGTCTGGGACAATGAACTAGTCTCATCCCCCTAAACTAGGAGTTCTTGTTATGAACAGCCGAAAACACGACTTCTAGATGTCTTATAACCGTCCTTTTTTCCCATTCCCGCTTATGCGTACTTCATGGCTGATAGGCCTAAAGATGTTTGAGGCCCCGGAATAGCCTTGCTTTCATATTCCCCCTCTTTCCTTAGATCAGGTAAGCACTTATACTGCTCCATGCAACTATATTCAATCAATTGAGTAGAGAGGGCAATTGAATCAGTTGTCATCCGCTCTTGTGCTAAAGGCTCTTACCACAGGTCGTCATTCCATCCTTTTCCTAGAGGACAGATAGTTGACATCTCAAACATAATCCTATTGTTGGTAATGGCCTTGGAGAATAACTTGCCACGGTTTCTGGGCTTAACTCTTGTGGATGGGATGTACTCAGCCGCCTCCAACTTTTTTTGTGGGTCAAACAACTTCCTTAAGTCAGCAGATATCATATTGATCTCTATTGCTCGCGCAAACGGTAATGTCTCGATTCCCATTGGTCAATCTGCTATCCAGGACAAACCTTTGTCCAAGTAATCTTGAATCAGATTCCTGAAATTTATACAATTACTTGTAGAGTGGGTCCCCATTTCTCGTGCCATTTACAATAGCGTTTTCCTTTTTCTTTCTTCTTTTTTAGGTATCTTCTGTCCATGCAGACAGGTCAAAAAATTATTGATAACCCGGTGGCTGCTTCAGAGCTTCAAATGTCAACAAGTCGGTCGTGATCTTACCTTCTCTTCTCTATGAGTAAGCTTACAAAAGCACACCCAATCCCTTTGAACAAGATTCCTGCAAGCTTGGATCAGTTGTGCCTGAGCACTATTAGAGGAAATCAAATGAATCACAGCATGCAAACAATATTCAAAATCTCTTTCAAGAATAACCTGTATGGAACCCAGATCCATACCAACATAAGGCCACGGTAGATGGCTCAAAATTCAGCCACATTCTTGGTTGTACAATCCAAATTCTCAAGGAAAGCAAACACACATCACATTCATTTTAACAAAAAAGATTAGGAAACCTTCTAACAAAGATATTCGTATATTCTCCCTCATCCATGGGTTTTTCCCAAGCCAAAACCTACTCTTAAGAAGTTGCTGGATCGAAGTAGTACATTATACATCTGCCCACCAGCAGCAGAGGCGGAGACAGAGTTTCCCTTTATACGCGATGTGGCAAAAAAGACTAATTCAACGAGATATTCCTGCATGTCGATAGTGCGCTCCCTCTCTCTCAGCTAAGGAAAAAGAGAATTCATGTACTTTGCGATTTCCGGCGGATCTATTGTATCGTTACTTCTCTCTGATAGTGATTTCCCATGTGCCGTACTATACCGCTAAGGAAACAAAGAAGACCAGGCTAGGCTACTCCTCTTCCCGTTTCTGAATCAACTTGTCCTTATGCTTACCACTTCTTAAAACATGCGAGCTAGTGTCGATCGCTCCTTTTCCTGGGCAAGATCTGACGACTCCTGGCCAAGGCGGGTTACGAATTCAGATTAGCTACTGCCAAAGAGTCCAGGAATGAGCTTCTGCTTTATCTAAAGGAAGATATGCTAATTCGGTTAGAGGACAGACAGATTCGATTCATAGCCTATACCTCTTTTGACCAAAAGAGAGATTAGATTGACTTCCTAGATCATGGAACTAGCTAGGACCGAACCGACTATCGACCAAGCTTAAGTTAGCTCCTTAAGTTCGTGCCTCTCCCTGAGATTCACTCACTTTCAGACAGACTCAAATTTCAATTTGCTGTCTAGGAAGGGAAAGGAATGACAGAAAACCTACACTTACGCGCTTTCCATTCATGTCGTGCTTTTGGTACAGAGTTACGACACTATTTCCCATTCTTGTTCTTGACTTTTAGCTCCACTCGAGTGAAGAAAAAGACTCCAAATCCCCTCTGGTGGTCATTTTGCTTGGATTATAGGTAATACTACCACACAAATATATATCGGCATTATACACCTTAATTTGCTGAGTACAGCTAGTGGATATTGCAGATATGATATGATATACAAGCTGGGAAGTCTTGATTTGTTGAGCTGGGCTTGACGGTATGATTGATATAAGGTATTATATACTGGTAGAATAACATCAATGCGCGGAAATATGTGCAGATTTTGATTTATTATAGTTTTGAAAGTGGGAGTGAGGTTCTATGATGACCATGTGTTTGTTACATTTCTGTACTTGCTTTCTTCAGTGTACCCCTGGTAGTATTGGAGACCTACAGGTGAGCGTGTTTTGTGTGTACTCTGCGTTTCTTATAGGGGACTTGTTAGTGTTTACTTGCTTTACTTTATTCTTTATAGTACTGCCTATCTATTATTACTGATTAATTATTGCTTCGTAGTATATAAGAATGAGTGCTTTCTATTTCTGTTCATTCAATTATCCTTTCACTTGAGGTTACGGGTATACCGACCATGTTATACTCCTCATATTTCTTGATTCCATTATTTATTGAGTTATATTTCACATATATTGCTGCAAGGATATCGGTTACGTTCTCTTGTATTACCTGTGATTCTGCTATGTGAATAGCTAGCACTATCTGTCTTTGTGACACTTGTTCGTATCTGAGTTGCTAGTTTCCTGTATTATCCTATTTGTTTCTGTGACCCCTCTTTCTTGTACT
>JBDJHY010000102.1:4429797-4441822 GCA_039654485.1 Withania somnifera | reverse complement strand
AAGCTTCCCCATATGATCCTAGGTTGATCATCAACAACCTTCTTCTTCCTTATCATCTTTATCTCCAGATCCATCAGTAAAAGTATATGCTGGGTTGAAAGGTTCTCCTTCAGGATAACCTTACAATCTCTACAAATCTTTTTATCCCCTTTCCTAAGGAGAAAAAAAATCTATTTGAATCTTGTCCACCGAATACAAAAGAAAACCAAATGTTCCTCCTTCTTCGAGAAGCTCGAATTCGCAACCACTAACCCAAAGGCTCTAGCAAAAATCCAAAAGCGATATACCTCATTCATTTCTTTCCTCAAAACCAAAGCCTCCATGCACCTCAACATAACCCCTAGGAGACGACCCAATATGCCTATTGAAGTCACCTCCAATAAAAAGCTTCTCAATGATGGGCATATCTCTCATCATATCATCTAAACTCTCCCAAAAACTCTTCTTCTCCTCCTCGTCTAAGCCTACTTCGGGGCGTAGGCCCTTAATTTCCAAGTAAACCTTCCAACCACCAACTTAATGGACATCATCCTATCGTTAACTCTCCTAAATTCTATCACCTGCTCCCTGAGCTCCTCATCAACTAAAACTCCTACACGGTTCATATTTCTCACCCCTTATGAGTACCACAACTTATAACCATCCATATACCATGCCTTAGAACCTATCTATTTAGTCTCCTGAACACAGACTATGTTAATCCTCCTCTTCCTAAGAATCTTCACTAACTCTATGGACTTTCCTTGCAAAGTCCCTATGTTCCAGGACTCTACTCTCAACCTACAGATACCCTTAACCCACCTCCCTTTCCTACACCCTGCCCTCGGCCCTAAACTCAACCCTGATCCTAGACCTACCCCTGACCCTGCCCCAACCCCAAACCTAAACCTAACCAATGACATGATCCTGCTCGACCATCATCAACCAAAGCCACTAAAGAGAGTAAAAATTAAGCAACAGATCTACTCAACCAACTAAACGAGAACAATAGTACTCCAAAACTATGGCACCAACCCCAACTCTAACCTAAGAAACACTACCAGCCAGCAATACTAGAAAACACTTATCAAACAACTGCTACATCAATCAAGAACAACCAGGAATAAGATATCTAAAACTTAAAGGCAATAATCAGGAGAAAAAGAACAAGAAATATAGGCAAAGAAAAAAAGAAACACAATAAATTGATAACTAAAACTTAAAGATAAGAAATAAATCACGATGACTATCAACTCACAATTAATCAAAAACACAAATAACCAAAAAATTATTTAACAAACCAAAACTACTACATCGGAAGAAAAAGGCAAGAATCAATAGAATAGTAGATAATGAAACTAAAGCAATACAATAGAATACCATAAAGAATAGAAAAGATAACAACAATACATGAAGCAATAATCTAGATTATACTATAAATAATCAACACAATACTATAAAATCATAAACAACAATAAAGAAATCCAAAATGAACCAAGATGCTAAAGACTGATATACTTCACTAAAAAACACAAGGAAAAATTCAGCAGAAACGTGCGTCAAATGGGTACAGCAAGGGTCGAGACAGACCTATTTTGTGTACTAACTCTTGAAGAAAAAAATAAGAAACCTAGGTATTCTTGTCATCGTCGTAGATCCCGAAGTACGTCGTAAGTAAAATAGGAGGTTCTGTTCTTGTTGGTCAGTAAAGAACTGCAACCGATTCGAGTTAAGGGATCTCGTTGTAGGGCTTATAGGAGTTTTGTGAATTTGGATTCCGCGTTACCGATGAGTAGATGACTGGAATCGGGGTTGGAATTGTCATGTATATCGCCATCGGAGCCCGGGTGTCAGGTTTAGCCGGATTATGATTCAAATTCAATGTGTAGGTGTAATACAATCGTCAACTTGAAAGTGGTAGTTTGCTATGAATCAAATTTAGAAGCAGCAAAACTTGTAATCTCTCACCAAAAGAAAGAATTTCTTGGTCCAAGAAAAAGTTGCCGCCATGATTCCACCGGAGATCAGTGAAGTGGATTAACCATCTTGAAATAGGAAGAAGGTAAGCGAACAAAACAACCAACCTCTTTGAACTGCGGTTAATGTAAACTATAATTTATACCCTGACGGCTTAATGATGCTTAAATTACCCAAAATTATGAATTGAATTCTTGGAATAACAAATGTCAAAATACCCAAATTTTTAAAGAAAGTGCGCAGAGGTTATAGAGAAAAAGAGAGCTGAGGAGGCGCGGCGAAGAGAAATATGTTTACGGTGTAACGAGAATGCTGAAAACAAAATTGATAACCACGTAAGAGCCCTACCTACTACAAATAGAGGTCGCTAACACCTAACACCAAATTACCACACAGAACCGACTTCCGAAGTTCGACATTTGACATCTATTTTTAATTACCAATTACCTAAACCAGACTTTAGAAATACCGAAAGCCCACCCCAAGTTACAAACGTAGGTAGAGGATTAAGCAACCATTTTCATTAATTAGACACAATCTCACCAATCAAATTAAAAATAACATTTAGATCTTATTACCAAAAAGAAGAGTACCACCTATTAGTAATACATTTGATGTCCTCTCAAAGCACATGATAGCAACAATTTTGGCTCTGTATACTTTCGAAACAAGGAAAGTTCTCTTTACCCCTCTTAGCTATCTGCAGCTGCTACTTGATCTGTACAGTCTAATCAATGTTGTGAAAACCTGGAAGAAGGGAAGTTATGAAGCCAAACACAATCATTTGGATCTCCTTGGCAATTCCCCACCAGCGATTGTCACCGTTAGCAGCTCCGGGTTCCACTGCATGCTCATTCTCCCCTACCCTATTTACGTCGTTACCTTGTTGATTCTCATTCTCACCTCCAGGTTGTCCCTCTGCCACAACAATATGACAAAGAAGGGTTAGAGAAGTACCAGTTTCCACATTAACTCTTACATTTAGGAAATAGAAATAACCCATGAATGCACGCATTTCCCAACATTGAAAAAAAACATTCAGCTAAATGTTGGTATATTGACATGGCTAATTTTATAAAAGAGGGACTAAATATTTTCAAAAAGCACCAAGTGTTGGTTTATTAGTACTCCATCCTACAATGTGATGTATTTTTCCTTTGAGAGAGTTGACCTTTATTCATGTAAAGGACACGACAACAAGGGGTCCCCGCGTACATCTAAATGTGTTTATCTATTCATTGACATAAGTTGAACGAAAATACCTCCAGCTGCAACATTGTCATTTCCTTGCCTTCCAGCACCTGGTACATTATCAGCCCTGACAGGTGGTTGGGGAGGTGCAGCTGCCCTCTGCATTCCTTGTGAAAGCCACTGAACCAAAGGTGCAAGAGCTCCAGTTTGATATCTACAATGACCAACAGAAAATATATCAACTTAAAGACGAAGCAAAAAAGAAAAAAAGACATATTTCAATGAACACAATAGTAGTCTTCCCTCTTTCATAGGGAATTCAATCAAAATGCAAATTATATGATTTCATCATTAAAAAACCAAGAGAACACAATATATGGAGGCATGATAGCACTAAATACATTTATTAAAGTTGGTTACTATGGCATGCAAACATATCGAATGGGGCCAGTAAACCAGCATAAATGATCGGGAGAAAAGCTAGAGGGTGCACGTTCAAGAGAATGAGCAGTTCACTTTAGTGATCCACAATGGAACAAAGAGAGAATGGAAGGACACAAGAAGCACCAAAAAACTATGCCCAAAAAGGAAACCAAGGAAATGGGGATATGATAGGCTATAAAAAGCAAATGAAGACTGAATGCTATTCAGGAGAACAATACAAATGGAGAACAAATGTAGGGCCTAATTAGCTTTTTTCTTTCTCAAAGAAAAAGGGAGCTTTATTCTTATCTGTTAGTATATCCACATTCTTATTCATACTGGTTACGTTAACAGTGTCTATGCATTAACTCAATAATCTCTACTTCAACTGAAATCGACATTTAAAAATAAATATTTTCAATGGTCACAATGGCTTTCTAAGACAAGATTGTTAATATTTGATAAATCAAATAACTGGAAAGCAAAAAGAAGTGACCATAATTGACAAATACTTACAGGTAGACAAGTGAAGCTAAAAAAACAAGCAGAACAAGCCTCTGTCTTGATCCATCTTGATTGAACAAAAAAATCACAGCAGCCAGCTTCAAAATAAGCAAGAGATCTAGCTGAAATGCAATTTGAAATCTTCTGACAACTATTTGTCGCTGGGGTCCAAGATGTTGCTGCTGAGGCTGCTGTTGTCCCATCTGACCTTGCTCCTCACCTACGGTTCCATTTTCTGGAATACTGGGTCCACTGTCAAGAGCAGTCATGCTTTGTTATTTTAGAAAGGAGGGACTAATAAGGCTCCGCTCAGATAGATTTTTTATGGAAATAACCCTTTTAAGAAACTAAAAATCACACTTTCTAGTGCTTCCTGTTTAAGCACTCAACATCGGCGCTTCATGTTTTACCAGAGTATAGAGGGTAAATGAGGGAAAAAAGATATCAATAACATGGCACACAATTGATTGGACATAAAACTACTAGTTGACAGGTGCACGAGAAGCTTGTATGGCTTCATCCCTAGTAGTTTAGGTTAATGCCATTTAAGCAGATAATAAGGACAACAATGGTAACCAATAACTATATAACCAGAGCATTACATGTAATAATGTAAGCCATTATCAAATGCAACTACGAGGCATGAACACCAAGTGCCGAATATAAGGAGAAATGGGCAGCGTAACATTTTTTTTTTAATTTGATCAGGTAAGCTGAAAAGTCTTATTTATAATCAGTAACAGGAAAGGTGCCAAGTATGCACAGGTAAAGGTGCTAGTCACATAAATCATGTCCAGCGCATTAGGACTCCACATTAGGCTCCTTATCAATATTCTGGAGTTTAACCTTGATGATGATACAATACCGAAGACTAGAATATGAGACTTGGGCAGCATCAAATGTTACAGGCGCTTTCCAAGGTGAGAAAACAAAAAGAGAACTATTTGAAATGCATCTATAAAGCTTTTACCATATTTTTCTAAGAAGAATAAAAAATTGAAGTTCTTTAATTCAAATAAATAAATCACATTCACAATCTTTCTCCCTACCTACCACAAAATGATCCAATAACTTAACTGAATCCTAAGATCAGTTACTTGCCAACGGAAGTGTCCATAGTTTAAGATAACTGCCTGAGATGGCTTAAATGGATCAACACGGTCAATAAGGATTCAAACAACGAACCCCAACTTGTTGGAAATGTGGCATCGTAGTTCTTGTTGCTAGTTTAGACTATGCAACAACAACATATCCAGTTTGGGGAGGGTAGGGTGTTCACAGATCTTACCCACACCTTGGGAGGATGCTAGTTTAGACTTCAATTCTAGAAATTAAATTCACAAGTCAAAGCATCAAACGGGTGTCAAACATTTCTAGCATTAAGATAATCCTTGAAGGTGCCAGAATCAGGTCAGTATATTGCGGGGATACAAAGCTCTTAATAGCACATTTTGTAGGTTTACCAAGAAATACTAATTCCAACTTAAATGGTCTGTGTCAGTTAAGCATCGTCCTTCCTTGTAATTGTTCTCATTTTTTTATTTTTACTTTTAGTTTCCTACTCTTCGATGATTTTTCAGGGTGGTTGGAGTATCCTAGGCTGCGGCAACTTTAGTTACCACACTTCCATTGTCTAGCCAGAAGTGTTCATCTGCCGGTGCTATGGGGTCGGCAACATTTTAAGAAATGGACTAACATTGGTTAAACTGCACTTCAACTGATGCAGCAAAGAATTTCATAAAAACCTACATGCTATACTCCTGAAAAGAAAACTTCAACTTTGATTATGAAAACATTGAAATACTATACAGAAATCCACAATTCTTGCTACATCCGATATGGGGTCAAGAACCTCAGTTACACTAGGCAGACACATTTATCATGAGTGAATATGATGCCATTAATTCAATGAGACAATGGAAAATAAGGAAACCTAAAGGGACCAAAAAACTAGACAGTTAATTCGTGTGTTGTTCTATGCTGGAAGAGAAGTCAGCCATGCCAATTAAAGAGGCTATGCAAGATGACGATGACGATGACGATGATGACGACTTTGTATCAAAAGCTAGATTTTAAGTCTCAAGGACACTTACGTAGGTACAGCGTAAGTAAATGGGACTAGCGGGTTTGGTGGAAACCCCGCATATTGTCCCATAAAAGGGGCAACAGGAATAGCATAAAGGCCTGGTCCACTGTTCAACTCATCCTGAATTGGCTGCATACCGAAAGCCCCAGGAAGCAGTGTAGGATGCACGGGTTGGAGCATCTGATAATTTAACAACGGTGAACCATGAAATGATGGGAGCTGCAAAAACAGATAAAAGAATTAGAGAATAAGTTCTCACATGCAAGCACACATTTTCTTTCAAAAAAAAAAAAGTTCATAAAAACCCAGCAATATCCCACTGAAAAGTAAAAGCTTGTGGCAGCAAAATATCCACTCTTTCAAAGTTGTAAAGGCATTTCCCTACGAAAAGGTGGCCAGTAAATCCTTTTGACATCATTGAGCCTAATAAAGACAACTCACATGAAGGTATTGTTCGAAATGGAGCAAGACTTATAATTCTGCCAAATTCAGCCATTGTCGTGAGTGGTGCAATCAAGTTCCTAACAAATTACCACTCCATTAATCTTGATATGAGGCATGCAATCATAAAATCAGATTGAATGGGAAGGTAGGATTTGTTGAAAGATTTTACTCTAAAGATGGGATTGTCATGGTCGACAAGTTGGATAAAGGACAATTTATTTAATTTGATAAACTGGGAACCAAGCTAATAGGATACTAATGTTTTAGATCAAAATAAAGAATGCTACAAGCAATTAGGATTAAGTTATCTAGTTCTATCTTATTTTTTATGACTGAACATATCTAAAATTAGAAGTATAAAACAAAACAATAAGAGATATGTGAGTTAAGCGGGATGTTTAGTGTTAAATAAGCTGTTTATTGGGTCTTAAATTCCAAGCAGTATCAGGCTGTTCGGAAATTTCCTTCTCCTCAAATGTGCAAAATCGGTTTTGAATCCCAATCAGTATCTAAATGTAACTAATAATCAATCTCCGATTACCCACTACATCATGGCTATAATAAAAGAGTGCAACACAAGAAAATAGAAGATTCCAAATGGAACAGCACTCTCTAAATGGAGAAGAAAAAGTCATCGATGCATCAATACACTAAGAAAACCAAGAAAGATTCAACATTAGACAGACAATTTATAATTCGTACTCTTCAATATGCAATATAGCTCACTTCTGCATACAGACACATGCTAAGGTCTGCACAAGGGACACCCAAGGACACGTGTGTATAGGGTTTGTGTACAACAGACACCCAAGGACACGTGTGTAAGGTTTGTATACAACAGACGTTAATTTTTGACACTTAAAAACATTGAACTCTAAAGGTTTAAGCCCGGAAACTGACAAGAGAGGTTGTTCAAGTGGGCACAGAAGTACTCCATTTCAACCTACAGGTTGGAAGCAAATTGGGAAGGCACGGCTGCTTGGAAGAGGATTTCGAGATGAGGCTTAACAATATCCCTCCACCAAGCCCAAAAGATTTATCTTCAAATCACATACATCTTTCCTACTTACTCATTTTCTCCACATCAACTTTTTGTAATCAACTGTAATAATAAATATTACACCAAGATAAAATTTTCCCAAAAGCTGAAAAATTTACAAGAAAAAGCTAAATCTCCACTCCAAATGGATAACATATATTATATAATCAACACTTTCTGAATTATAGATACATAGAGATATACAAAAGGACTCCTTGAGCTAAAATCATTAACATCAGATAACATACCCTATCAGAATTTTCCAACAAAGTTAATTCAATTTCCAAAAAAAGAAGGCAAAAGAAGGAACTCCATCTAATTCAAAAAAAAAAAAAAAATCAATTCTTGAAATCATCCCAAAATAATAAAATTAAGTTTCATACCAATCATAGCCAACAAACAATTTCTACAAGTCAATTCTTGAAATCACCAAAAAGAAAAAAACAATAACTTAATTGAGAAAATGGGGACCTGGTATTGTTTCTTGAGGGTATCTTCAGGAGATTTTTGAAAGGCAGAAGCAGAAGAAGACGATTGTTGTTCTGAGGTCGAGGTGTGATTTTCATGTTCTTCCGCCATTGAAGCTTTTTTTGCTTCTATTGTTCTTGAAGATCCGAGTTTGCTCACCCCTTTACAATAATTATGTTTCTGATTTTGCTCTCTATTTTCGGCTACGTGTTATTTCACTATCTTCTCCAATAGAGACAAGCCACCTCGTTTTATTTGGTGAATCATCTACTCCATATTTGGAGTATAAATAAATTTCACCTTTTTTTCTTCATTTTTTCCTCTATACATCCAAATTTGATTGGTAGTATTGTCCATCCTTTATTATATTTTTGGTTCTTTACATTAGCAAATTACTTGTATTTATTATCATTAACTCTAGGGTAAGACACATAAACGAAACGTGTTAAAATATTTAAATTTAAGTATTTATTTTTAATAATGATTTAAAATATATGTCTAGTTCTTCAAGTTCAAGAATTATGTTACTTTAATTGCATGAACCACTGAAGACTTGAGGATTCAGACACTGAACTATGAAAAATAACTCACAATAGAAAGAAGCAAAAGATGACACACAGAAGCAAAGAAGAGCAAAAATTTAAGGAAAAAATGTAATGATTTGTTTATTGATATATAAGCTTTATAATTGAAATGCTATAATCCTTTAACAATGAATTGAATGAAAATTCTATAAACTGCTCTTTTAATAGAACTTGAGCTAAATTAATTTCTTAAACTCAATTACATTTTAGCTCTAATATGTGTGATAATATTTTCTTTTCAAACAAATATTTGACTTCAAGGATCAAAATGTGGAGACCTAATGTTCAAAACATTAAAAGAATATTCGAGTTGCATTATTCGTTGGGAGATCCGTCTCATTTGACCATAAATTATGCAACTGTCATGTTGCACCATTTCATCGTTTTCCTTTGTAAGATAGTCTAAGGACCTGAGCAATGAGGGAGTGCAATATAAATGATAGAATGGTAGAAAAGTTGATTAGAAACTTCATAACACCTCTTCAATAAGGGAACATGGACAGTAGATTGAATTTGCATCAAAGTTGAAAATGGCAATATATAAACCACTAAACCAAGTCTTTTAATCACCTGAAATGACCATAATACTTGCAGTTAACTTGGGAAAAGGATGAGTTGAAGATTGTATTGCTTATAAGATCATATTTTGGAATATACCTAATCTCCAATATTAAACACCCTGTAACTCCTATGGGAACTTACATGTTTTTTTATTCTTAGTTGTGCACTCAAAAAATGGTGCCGAAGTAGTTGCAACTTCACTTCTCTATTTAACAATGCATCATTTATCTTAACTAAAATTAAATCTCTGGGTAAATAAGGTTAATGCCAAAAAAAAAGGTTGTTCTGCATATAGTTCTTCATAAAGGGTGGTTTGGATGACAAAATGGTATGAGGTTGTACCACCTCACATTTTGATTCATGTCTTGGATCAATCAGTACGTGTATAGGAGATTTGGAACCAAGCTCTTTGACCCAAAATATGTTACAAATCAGACTGAAGTCACCTAAGCAAGCCAAAGAAGGCATATAGGCCAGGGAAACACTTTTCTGGATAGGGATATGAGCTCCGCGTTGTCTTGGAAAGAAAACTTTAGAGAAGGATTTTCCAATAGGATTCCACAAACTTTTGCCCATTTTCATAACCCTTTCGGGATATGGAAGGGCGACGCCCTAAGGCTATTTTGGCCAGAATTTTTTACACTTTGTTCATATAGTGGTGTTTTCATCCTACCACCTTTCGATACTAAATATACATGAATTAAAATCCTCTTTCAACAGAAGAAAAAAAATACTCTGAATCATTATGCATTATCTCTCATCCCTCCCTACCCAAACCATAAGGGTTACAAGAAAACTATGCTTAAGACTCAAGAAGAGCAATCTCTCAGGATTTTCTCTCCAATTCTAGCAACCTCTAGTAGTTAAGGTAAGCTAGGCTATCCTACATCACGTACTTCTCTAGGGATTTCATTACCATAGTTTCGAATTGCTCCCATTAATTACTAGGTTTCGAGAAAACCCTCATATGTTCAGTCCTTTTTGGTTATTTATAAAACCTTATGAATTCTCTACAGTATTTTATCCTTGTGATAATCATTATTCTACGTGATTCCTATGGGTTCTTTATAAATGTCTATGAAATGGAATGATCTTTATGTTAAAATACTCAACTTTTAAGATTTCCTCTAATGACTTTGAAAACGAGAACATGATTTCTATGACTTGCTGGGACCGATAGTTCGGATCCCTGGCTACTCGGTTGAGAGATCTCAAATTCCCCGTTTAAAACTAAGTACTCTTTGACCAAATTCAACTTTCCTTCAAGACGATCTCAGAATTTAATTTTGACAGTTCTGTTAGCTCTGGAATACCAAACAAGATCAAGATTGATCTTAAGTTTGTGTTTTGGAGTTTTTATTTGCAAGTTATACGAAATTGTGGATTTTAGTTCAGTTTATGGCCTAAAGTGGAGCTTAAGTTTGATGTTTGGAGGGTCGGATGGGAATTCTAACTCTTCTGAAATGATGATTTTAGGCTAGGTGAGGTATTGGTATTATTTTTGTACTGGTCGTTGCATTTCGAGGTGTTGGTGGAAAAGTGCCCTTTTGGCTACTTTTGGTTTGAGGGGTCATTTTGTGTAAACGACCTTGAATTTCAGTTTCATCAATTCCATTGAGTCTGGATCATCGTCTCCATACTGTTTACATATATGGTTTGTCCAAGTTGGACTCCGAATACATTTTGAGTGGAGATTCGGAGCATATTTCTTCCTTTGGTTTTGCTGTCAAAACCTGCAACTCGTACAGGTCATGTAACTCTACTCGATCACTGTGGACTTTCACGCGATCGCAATTTAGTGAACAATTGTGCTTCAAGATCCTGAGTCTGGCTCACGCGATCTTGATGAAGCTTTGTACCCAGGCACTCTACGCAATCGCAAGCCTACTTCACACAATCGCGATGACCCGTCCCCAGGTACTCTATGCGATCGCGATGTGTACTGCACCTCACAGTATAAAATTTCCTGCACTATTATTTTATTTTTTTAAGTTAAAATATTACGACTCCTTCAGTTCTAGGGCAAAAAACTTTTCCCAAACACTATTCCAAGTCTAAGGAAGATCTTCTCAACGTTTCCCTTCGATTTCCCCATGAATTTGGGTAAGTTTTCTTCTCTTTTTCTTCCTAAATATTTTAGTTTCCACCATTAATGGAACCAAGAGTTGAGGTTGACGAAATCATCCCATAATCTATTGATTTTCGAGTGATTATTCTTTTAGTGAATATGCATTGTTCCTAGGATCGATATTACATCATAATTCCAACGTTAAATTCATGAAGATTGAATCGTTGACCCCTTTAGGGTCAAATCTGTCAGGGCTATTTTGAAGCCCTTACCGCACTCGAATTATGCTCAACTTTAGAGCATAGGTTCCAAATGATATTGGGAAACCCGTAGTGAAATTTATTTTCAGTTTTAAGCAAGCGGGCCCCATAAGTGCATTTTAGGCTCGATTTTGGGCCTGATAATGCTTAAGTACACTTTTGAAACCAATCAAACTGTGTACGCGGTCATTGTCAAGTATAATTACCCAACAGAGTCGGGGTCGTATCCACAAGGAACAATATGGAGGCAATCGAGTATTAACGGAGAACCAAAGCACAACTATTCGGACTCGAATGGTCTAACACGGAATGGGGGGTTTGTAATTATAAGAAAGGTGTTCTAATCTATAACTAAACTATAAGCGAAGATTTGACCAAAGGCTTCACAAACCAAGTCAAGAGCAGACAACACTAGGGTGATTGATTCTATCAATGATCCAT
>JBDJHY010000102.1:4347950-4364671 GCA_039654485.1 Withania somnifera | reverse complement strand
CTCCTTGTATTGACCATGTTTAAGTGGAAAGTGTTTTTATCTTATGGAACAAACGAGAATTTGGAAAATTTTCGTTCCGTCTCCACAGACGGCGCCAATTGATGAGTCTTAAAAAGATCACCAACAAAATAACAGAAGATCAACACACCTTGCGACCACGATCAACAGTTATGTATAAGCAAGTGCCTGCAAAACAGATCTTAGGATGGTCCCCAGGGTAATTCTCCGATGCTTAAGTTAGTACTCAGCGATAAGAGAATCCAAATAATGTTTGTAGTATATTGAGCGTACATTTGCCTCTGAACTTCTGGGGATTTTATAGATGCTTCTGATGACCAAGTTGGATATTGTTAGGAGTTCGGAGGGATTTTCGGGTTGACATTAATTGTTGTATCTAATCATAATAATTCTACTATAACTCTACCACTTATATATGGTATCACAATCCTTATATGATTCTTCATCTATTAGGAGTCCTTTTCTAATTATGATAGTTGATTTAATGTCGTACTTGTGCCCTTAATGGTAAATATCAAACATTAAAGGTAAATATAGTTCTAATTAGTTCTGCTATTCTACACTTAATTAATTTTAATATTTTTTATCGAGTCAAGATGCATTAGCCTATTTTTTCTACAGTACTATTGAGAATTTAAAATAATCGTCAGTACAATTTTAATCCATCACGAATGTCTCAACTAAATAAGTTATAAAGCAATATTTTTATTACATCTATAACCAAATTATTTTTATGATTTTTAATGACTCCTCATATTTCCTCCACTCTTATTACTTTATTTTCTTATTTATAGCTTGTAACACTATCTACATTTTAATTTAGTTTCGTGAAAATCTATTTTTATAAATGTCTTATTTGTTTACTTTGATTTGATATATAAATTAACAAATCAACTTAATAATTTGATGAAAAAATTCTGACTAAATCTAACCTAGTACACCCTATTAGACTGAAACAAACTGGAGAGGTAAGTATCAATTACACTTTGTAAACCATACTTTTATCATATTACAAAATTCAGTCAACTACGACTATGAACTTGATTTAATTAGATATAATGATACTAAATTTGGTATAAACGAAAAATCTAAAGAAGAAACTCGATTATTTAGAAGCAACTTAAGAAGAAAAAAAAAACAGAAACGGCAAGTATTAGTGAAAATCATTACTAATATTTGATTAATAACTGAAATGTTTTTACTACCCCATGTTTCATTAAACTATTACGTACTTACCTTAATCCAAATTTGCCAAGAGCAACAAGGTGGAATTCTGCATTCTAAAAGACTAGTTAGATACTTAATCGTTTGATGAATCTCTATTACTCTTCAGATCTTTCTTCTACTCCATTTTAACGGTTAGCGCTTTTGGTTTTCCCCTTTTTTAAGGATTACCCATTCGATTAGTTATGTTAAATTTTGAGTCTTTGTTGGTTTATCTCATCATTCTTGGTTTAAGTCTTTTCTGGGTGTTTGTCAAATTTCCATCTTGTTAGCTTGGACTAAAGTGTTAGTTGGATCAATAGTGTAAGCTATTTTGTGTTTTCTTGAATTTGCCCAATTGGGGTTGGGAACTGGCTGATCAAGAATTGAAATCTGAAGTCTTCTGTTTTTTTGTGTAAATTCAATCTTTTTGTTATCAAAATAAGTGATAAATGGATTAGTACTCTAAACGTTTTTGTGGTTCTTGAATGCATTGAGCTTTTTTATGGTTGTGCATAGAGTGCCTAAATTGGGATTGGCATCCAGTTTGTAATGACTTGAAAATTGGAGTTTAATTTGGGGAAGAGTTGATTGAAAGATTGGATCTTGTTTGGAAACTTGCTTCATTAGATTGATGATTGTATTTGGTGAAAGTGGAATTTTCCAGTGACAAGTTAAATTGTCTGATAAGTTCCGGTACAGTTCTCTGGCATGTCAAAATCCATACTGATCTAAGGGTAAACTAGTTTTGCTCTAATAGTAAGTATCTTTTATCATCGAAAAGGTTGCTTCTATTCTTTGTTATTGAGTTAAGCATAATTCGCCTTTCTTCATTAGTTAGGTCTTCATACTTCTCAATGTTTAGTCTGTGTATATTTAGGTATTTGCTCAGGTGTCTTGGTTATTCTTTATCATACTTCACTAACAGTTGCTGCGGGCGAGAAAAGTTAACAGTTTTAACATATATGAAATCTCTTGCCTGTAGCAGAAGGGATTGACATACATTAACTGAAAGTAACATTTTAAACAAGAACTGCAACTTTTGTATCTTTGGCTTGCATTAGATTTGACATTTCTCATTTATCAAAAAAAAAAACCTCTCATATGCCTTTTCGTGTTGTCTTAGAGGTTATTGATCATTGATTCTCGTCCTTGTAGAACTTATGTTATAGAACAAGCTACGATGCCTGGAAAAACAGATAAAGTTATGAATAAAGCAGTTGCCAGCTCATCACAAGTAAAAAATGTGTTGAGAAGATTAGAGAAAAAGAGATCTAAGATGAAATCAAAATCTCATGGAAGGTCCACTCATTTATTTTCGTCTAAGAGAACAGTTACTGGTGAAGGTAAGGAAAAGTGCTGTTCTGGGGGAAACATACTTATGAAAGAAATTTTGCAAAAAGCTAAATCATCGAAGAAGAAGTCCGTGTTGAGCTGCCAAGGAGAAAAACCTCAATTATGCAACTCAAAGGACAACTTAAAACATGAAAACTTGGATACTGGGTCTGAAAAATTACAGAGAAGGAGAAAAAATAGGAGAAGAAAACGTAATGCAGATCCAGATGAAGTTTCACGTTTACAAAGGAGAACAAGATACCTCTTGATCAAGATAAAGCTAGAGCAGAACCTTATTGATGCTTATTCTGCGGAAGGCTGGAAAGGTCAGAGGTGTGTACCTTATCCCTCTTATAAACACAAACATATTTGTCTTGCCTAGAGACCTGATGCCGTGTATAGTAACTGTTTGGTCCTCAAATGGTAAGAAACTTAAAGAACAAATTGCACAAGTGTAATGTTTGTATCTACATGGTCATTGGTGTGACAAATATGCATGTTTGATGGAGTTATTTCCTTGTTAACTATTAACTAAAAGGAGTTGTTCCTTGTTAACCATTAACCAAAAAGTGTCAACCTTTCGCTTTAAGCCTTTGGTTGAATGCTCTGATCTAATAAGCCTCTCTAGGTAAATTCTAGTAACTTGTCTTCTGCTCTAAAAAGAAGGGAAATTGAGGAAGTTGAATGTGTTGGCATTAAAGACCTGCAAAGTTCCTTTACTGTTAAATTTTATTGTTGCTGGGCAGTTGCTTCAACCAGTTGTCAAATTTCTGAGGGTATAAAGTTGTTACGCAAATATCATTGTAGCTTTTGGTAAGAGATTTAGCAGAAAGAAAATTTGAGTTCATTGTTAAGAGGGGATTTACGTGGATCATAATAGTTCATGGCGTTTGTGTGCTTCAATTGGACATATATACGCTTTTAATTATTGAGAGTTGAAAAGATGTACCATTTTGATATAAAAATGGAAAAGAAAGTGGGACCAACCATTGGTTTTAGATATGAGTTAGTTTAAATAGTGTGAAAGACTGTCGTGTTTGAGGTTTAGTTGCATGATATTGTAATAGTTAAGAGAAAAAGTGTTAACGCCAAAAAGTAGATAATGGTACTTGTCCAAAAAAAGAAAAAGCGAGAGAAGAAGAAAAAGACAATAAGTAGCCACTTGATCCAACTATAAAGTTTATCGTCTTCCATGTAATCTTATGGCCTCTTACATCGTCATGGTATTTATTTTGGGAAATCAGCTTGGCGTACCTCCTTTCAGAATTTATTACATTGGACTCTTGAAAGTAGGTTTCATTACCAACAATGAGAGATGCAATTAACTCAAGCCTTCCTAGGGCTCTTTATTGCTTGGAATTATTGGGGCTCGTAGCAATTGAGAATTACTATTGAGAGAATCTAGCTTCAGTACAACAACTATGCTTCAATCTCAAAACTAGTTATAGTCGGCTATATGAATCCTCTATAAACTATAACCATTCTACTCTAATGTGCCCGTTCATTCCAATACCCAATAACTTGTGTTTTAAGACAAATTAGAGGCTGGTAAAACTACAGATTCTCTAAATCTCACTCTTATTTTTACAATGACATAAATCTCCAACCCAACTGAAAATACTCCCAATTAGCACATTACCTGATGTAAATATATTAACAACAACTAAAACTTAATCGTAACTAATTGGTATATCCTTTATAAATTCTTCCTTCATTTTGTTCTGTTATTAACTAAGTTCATGTAGCTTTTGAGAGATATATGTGTTATGAGACAATTTTCATCAATGTGATTTTAGGTCTATTTCATCCTTCTTTCGGTGATTTCAATCGTCGTAGTGTTTTTTCTTAATGAAACGAGACAAATATCCCATGCTATATTATAAGCAAAAAGGTCCAACATTTACACAGCTCAATCCAAAAGCCAGGATCTGCCCCAGCCTACAAAAGCAAAAGCAGAAAAAAGGAAAGTGAAAATCAACAAAAACATTAATCGTCATAGTGTTGGACCTGTTCGTTTAGAGATCTATGTATAACATGGAAAAACTATCTTGTGTCCACTTATTCTGAAATTACCCCATACCCGTGGCTTTTTGAAAAATAAGGTAAGAATTTATTGAAAACACTCTACCAATATGGTACTGCAAAAAATATAGCAGAGCTGGACTTGTTTTGCGTTTTAAATTCATAGAAGCTAACATGTCCATTATATCACTCAAATTAAAAACAATACTTCGTTTTCTCCAGTAATACAAATTACGAATATATCTACTCTTAACCAAAGAGATGTTTCTTTCTTCTATCAAAACAGCTACCTATTACTTTCTAACCATACAGTCCAAACAATCCATTAAGGGATTGACATCCTAGTCTTCTTTTGATTCCTTCCAGCCCTCAATGACTTCCAGTAGTTTAATAGGTTCATGAAGCTTTGAGATCTCACCCAACATAGTCCATGGATAGTCATGAGGTCTCACCCAACATAGTCCATGGATAGTCAGAAACAGATTTCATATAGGCCAAGTAAATTACAATGGAGAAAAATATGATCTCACACCTGCTGCACATAATATAGCCTCTCTATTGCAATTTATCTTGAGTTAAGCAGGCCCATGTGTAGCCAACCAACCAAAACAAGCAACCTTCATAGGCCCAATGGTCTTCCAGACCCCCTTTCAAGGCTAATGATTATCATAATGCTCCTTTTACTTCTTCCTCAAATTTTAAAAGGATTTAACAGTATGGACCATATCTTTGGAGGCCAATCACTGTATGGAATCTTTGGTTTTGTCTACAGTTACCGAGTTCATTTTCTGAATAATTCATCTACTTAAGCCAATTCCCAATCAGATCAATAGCTTCTGAAATGAAGAGTCCACCCAGTCTCCGGAACACGGAATGCAATCATCTCCTCAGAATCTTCCATCTAGTGGTAGAGTTAGGATTTTCACTTGGGGGGGGGGGGGGGTCAAAATGTAAAGTGAACATAAGAAATCAAGGGGATTCAACATATAGGATATATACTTAAAAAAGTTACCTATTTACAAAATGTAAGTTTCCTGCAAAGGATCCAAAATGACAGCCGTTGGACAAGGGTGGCTCCTCCACTACTTCCACCATTCTAAAGAGGTTAGTGTATAGTCCACTGAGAGTTATACTTCATGTGTCCTGCTAGCACCTTTGTCAGATTTGATTATTGCTAATTTTCTCAACAGCTTCAATCATTTAACAATCGACCAATAGCTCCTCTATCTCTCTTTTTGAGTTTCCACCTAGGGATGGTGTTGTTCTGACCAAATGGGAATTGCACATTGTATAGTGACATTGCTATTAGTGATAAGTTTGTAATCTTGAATAAGCAAAGTTGAAAATGAAAAAAGAAAAAAGTTGTGAGTTAATTCATCAATGTTGTTTGAGAAACAAGAGACGTGATGCATCAAATATAAGATCGTGACAATGAAGGATTATTAGGTTTAATACTCAAGTAATGAAAAGAAGAGTGGTGGACACTTTAACTTTATCATAGATCTGGTTCAGGAATAATGTTTTATATGACGAGAAGATATATACAATTTATTTCCAGTCCAAAAGATGTATTGATGTTTAGAAGTAGGGTAAATTATTGATGTACCTCATTTTCTCTCCTGCAATTCGAATATTGTGAACTGCACAAGTGGCTACCCTAAAATTAAACCCTTAAAGTAGAACACAAAAGAAAAGTAGCATTTACAAGCTGTGACCTATTTAGACAAATTCAATAAGTTAATGCTAGTGTAACTTTATCATTTCAAGCAAGCAGCTCATGCGATAACTTTTGTCTTTTCATCCAGTCGAGAAAAAATTAGGCCAGAAAGAGAACTACAAAGAGCGAAGAAGCAAATATTAAATTGCAAGCTTGGAATAAGAGAGATAGTTCACCATCTGGATTTGCTTAGTTCTGCTGGGCAGATTGATGATTCTGCTATTGCTCCAGATGGATCTGTCCATCATGAACATGTAAGCATCCTTCCACAAAGTGTTTTTGTCTTGGACGTTGTTAACACTTGCATGTCACCCAGTACCATGATGGCTGACTCTTTTCTGTTTATTGCACTTCATTTTTCTACCCCTTTAAAACTCATAGCAGCATCGAAGCTGAAATAGGAAAAATTCTGCATAAATAGACAGACAATTACTCAGATGCAGAGTTCAAAGTTTCTTCTTGTATTTTCAGATTATCTGTGCCAAATGCAAATTGCAAGAAGCTTTCCCTGACAATGATATCATACTTTGTGATGGTACATGCAACTGTGCCTTCCATCAAAAATGTCTTGATCCTCCACTATTAACTGAAAATAGTAAGTTAGTTTAAATATGCATCCATTTCTCCCTTTTCTTGCACTACTTTTGCAGAGCAGAGCTTTACATCTGAAATTTACAACTTTTGTTTAGCTAAATGGCTGCTGGCTCATATTTTATTAATGAAAACTTATTCCAAAACAAATAATATTTTGCAGTACCGCCGGATGATGAAGGCTGGTTTTGCAAATTTTGCAAGTGTAAGATGGAAATAATAGAAGCAACAAATGCTCATATCGGCACCCACTTTGCTATAGATAGTAACTGGGAGGTTGAGTACTCTCCATAAAATCTTTTTTCACCCCTCCATGGATTATCTATTGATCAGTAATTAATGATCTCTTATCTATTTTATTAATACAGAATATCTTTAAGGAAGAGGCTCTTCTGCCCGAAGGTGGGGAGTCCTTGTTATGCCCTGAAAAAGACTGGCCATCTGATGACTCCGAAGATGATGACTACGATCCTGAAAAAATTGCCAATAGTTACAGTAGTACTGATAGCTTTGAGAGTGGTTCTTCCAGTGAAGCAAGCAGTGGAAGCACGTTAGGATCGCTTGAGGATGAATTGTTAGCTTTAACGGGAAAGTCAGAAGATGGAAGCACTGGAAAAGATTATATGTCTGAACACATTGCTGGGGTAGTTTATGAGGAGACAACTGACTTCGATGTTCTATCTGGCCCAAGACAGAGAAGAGCTGTTGATTATATCAAGTTAAATGATGTACGTTAGTGTCCATAAGTTGCTCTTTGACTTTCTACTGCATGCTGCTAACAAGAAATGAATGATGCTGTTATGTGGCACAGGAAATGTTTGGAAAGCATGCTCCCGCAATTGAGCAAAATAGTGAAGACGAAGATTGGGGTCCAGGTAAAAGAAAGCGTAGACGGAAGGAGCCTGAATCAGATGTTGCAAGCACCCTTATAACCCTCTTTGAAAGCGAGAAAAGTTGTCCCCAAAAAACAGCAAATGAAGGGAAAAAAGACCCTAATGGGAGACCAGCCAAGAGAGAAATATTCAGGATTCCTCCTGATGCAGTCGAGGTAGTATGCTTATTTGCATTGTTCGTTGTTGCATCAAAAAGGAAGCATCTTTTACAGTATTCTCACTGCTCAACACTTCTAAGCTTTACCAGGAACTTCGCCGTGTATTTGCTGAGAATGAACTTCCATCTAGAGAAGTCCGGGAGAACCTCTCCAAGCAGCTGGGTCTTGAATATGAGAAGGTAGTGATTATGTAGTACGTCAATAGACACCTAGAAAGTTAAGATCCTGTAGTGCTGCAGTCTTCCATGATTATTTGTGCTAACATGTATACTCAGACTGATATCAAATGCTTTTGGATAACAATTTATGCTTACTCACCAAACACCAGAAAATAAGAAATCCACTTATTTTCCATGGAAAACATTTTATTCATACCAAACACACCTAATTCTCTTGATATGCCTGTGAGCAATAGGTTGATGGAAGCTATATTTATCTCTTCGCTTTATATGTTGTTTCCATTTGCTTATTTGTTTTTTACATGCTATTTCTAGGTGAATAAATGGTTCAAGAATGCAAGGTATTTGGCCCTTAAAGCTAGAAAGGTAAGGATTGACCTAAGAATCAGGTGTCCTCCACCACTTAAGTTTGCCTTGAGCCGAGGGTCTATTAAAAACAGTCTCTCTACTCTCAAGGTAGGGGTAAGATCTCCATACACATTACCCTCTCCAGATCCCACTTGTGGGATTGCTCTGGGTATGTTGTTGTTGTTGCTTCACCCCTTGAGTTTCTCAGAACCTTGCCTCCTGCCTTTTTTTTTTTCTTGATTATGGTTATTAGCTTGACATTATCATATTTTCTGTTCTTTTGGTACTTCTCTCTTTTTCCTTGACGTGGTGGCAATTTCATTAACCCTGAATTTGAGGGGCAGTATAACATTTGGCCCGGAGCTGGATATTTTTATTCTGAAGTTCTTTTGTTCATGGAATCATGGGTATCAGCAGGCTGAGAGCACAAAACCGTGCCAAGTTACTAGTCCTACAACATCAGTAGGATATATATCTGAGATTTTAAAGGGTGAACCAGCAGATCAAATTTCATCAAGTGATGCGGAAGAAAATGCATCCCTGGCACCTAAAAATCTTGCGAGATCACCTAATGAAGCAACTCCCAACTTGGTGATCCGTCCTTCCAAGAAAAAGCATCATAAAAAAGCAGTAAAACCATTAACAGATAAAGTAGAGGTATGATTAGCTGAGAATCCAAGTGCATTACTATTTGATCTTTACATTAATGCATATAAAAAGAATACTGTGTTGATGATTTACTCTTTAGCTCGGGATCACATTCTCTCTGGGAAAATCCTAATAATGTGGGTTTAACTATTAGGAAAAACAAAGGAAAGTAGCAAACGCAAAAAAGAAGAAAAAAATAGTTTAGCGTCTTGGTGAGATGATACTTTTGCCGGTGAGAGGATTTTATACCAAGTCTCAAGTGATACGTACTGCAGGTTCTTAAAATATAAAGAATGCTATCTTAATTAGCTGCAAGGATAGGGTAGCTGCTCTTGCTATTATCCTGTTGCTGACACTTGATTAGTACCTGCCGATGCTTCCAGTGACCCGATTTATCAAGTGAATCTTAGAAACTCTACCGTTTTATCTCAATCATTGCCATGTCAAACACAATATGTCTAAAACCTGGCTGAATTTGGGTTAATTTGCTTACAATTTCCCATTTCGCATTCAAAGTAAGAAGTTCGTTGAGTTTTTGCTAGGAACTTCAAACAGTTAGAATCTCCCGCATTCCTTTTTTAGTTATTAGTCAGTGCTCATTTTAGTTGTATGATAGATGTATTCTGGTCTTAGTCATTATTCACTTAGAATGTCTAGGTGAAACTCAGATGTACGTTGTATTTTTATTCTAAAATTTTTCTGTTTCCACGAGCAGACACTTGTTGAACTTGGCGATGACGTGAGCCTGAAACTACTACGAGAGAGAGCAAAAATGGAAAGGAGAAAACTCAATTCCAAGGGGAGGAAAAAAATACAAGAAGCTGAAGCTGAGATGCAGAAGCTTTGTAGAATCAAGGAGAAATTAGCGAGACTCCAGGACGTTTTACTAAGGTTTACAAATCGCAGAGGTAGAAGATCGGATGCTTCTAATTTAGACGAATCATTAGTTGTCTTTATACCTGTTGCAGAGTTACAGGAGAAAAGGTGAGTTTTCACATCCTTTTTTCTTTTTTCCTAAAATTGGAACACCTCCTTTTTTGACAAATCAACAAAGACAAACATGGTGGTTGCTCGAGGCAAATATTGAAGCAGAATTCTTCTTTTTCCCGTATACATGTATAGTTTTCAATCTTTTCGTAAGACTTGCAATCAAATAGAATGTACAAGTTAATAACTTTGTATAAGAGATCAGTTTTAGTTATGTTAATCGGCGCAAACTTAAAAAGTGGCTACATGAGTATCTTGCAGTAATCAAAATTTTGAATGTAAGTAACCTCTCTCTTAGTGCACTCCTCATTGGCCTCCTGGATGCAAGTAGGCTCTTGTAACATACCTTGTTTTCTACTTTCGAGTTATAACTTGTACAAATATTTTATTATCTGCTAAATGATGCTAATTGATAATCTTGTCAATCATCATAGCCATATTTATAAGAATTTTTTAATTTATTTTGTTGGTGGAAAAAAAATTATCTTTCTTTTTTCTTAAACAAGTTTATTATCTAAAAAACGTGGGGAACAGATAATTTATTGTGATCAACGATTTTCTTTGAAAAATAAACATTGCAGTCTTTCTTCTGGTTTTAGAACTTTGCACTTAAAATCCGAAATTGCCTCAGCCCCTTCGTTTGCAGTAATTCCCCCAGAGTACTCACGGATGCAATTGAGCTAGTAAAGTGTGAAGCATAATCAAAACCCAAATTCAGTAAGAAAAGATAACTACAAGAAGTTAACGAGCTAACTATAAACAGTTTGTGTATAACCCAAGGCTGTGATTGAGAAGCAGTAACCACCACCATTCTTAACCAAAAATCTTAACTGGCACTAATACAAATCAACCAAGCCCAAAGGCCAAAGCACAGAACAGTTGCTTGTTTATGTAGCAAATTATAAATTGATTTGTCACTGCTGACTGCTTAGCCCCTTAGATGCTAAAGCTCAGATAGCATTAGCTTTGGCCCTTAGTTAAAATACACAATTGTCACCCCAAGGTACATGAGTCCTGAAAAGCCCCCATCATAAACAAAGAGGTGAGCCACAAAAGTAGAATGCCTTTCCCCATGTTTGTCAAAAAGAGATCCATATAATAATCACGTGTTCTTACTAAAGAGTAGCTTGTAAAGAAAATAATTACCATGACATAGAAGAATAGGCATGGTAAAATAGAATATTAGGCTTTGAAGTGCAAAGAGTAGCTTACTATTCAAAAGCAATTAAGAATTCTTTTGAGATGTGTCACAATAGACATGGAATAAAACACTCAAAAGCTAAGGTAGAATCTGATATTATGACATTGAAAGTGATAGAATTCAACAAAAACTTCAGGAAGTGTGACCCTCCTCGGCAGCAGCTTCAAAAGTTTCACCAGCCACAAGTTCTGGTACATCATCATCATCTTCCTGTGCTGTAACAGCATCGCCAGCCACATCTGTACTTGCAGCAGCACCAGGTGCCTGCTTCTGGAATTGCTCAGCCAACTTCTTCAAATTCTCCAAATTATCAGGACCTGAAATCGTGTTTTTCAAGAGTCAAAACATATGTTTAAAATTGGCCATTCTCACGATTCAAGGATAGGCCCAAAATATGGCACATACCAAGCTGGTGAATAATTTGAGGAAGAATATCCTGCAATTCTGCGAGAGGAAAGAAATATAAGCTTAGAGATTCTTATGCATCATAACTCAAAACCAGCAATTCCAAAAGTTGTAGCATGTGCCCAAGACATAATAGAAAGGAGTTAAAACAGTAAGTACGCTCAAATCTGCTAACAGTAAGGACTCATGAGTTCGAGATCCAACAGAAAGAAAGCTAGTCTCGAAGTATAATTTGTTTTGCGACATAGTTATAAACTTCATGCTGTGGTTGTATTCAAAAGGTACCAGATACGAAGTAAAGCAATGCATGAGGAAAGAGTAGAACACGTACTCTTTGTCTGGGGGGTACCACTAACAACCCATGTGTTTGCAGCAACTGATGCTTGAACTGGAAAAAAATCAAGAACAAAACGTTATTAGAAAGGCAATCAGACGATAGATATGACTAAACTAATTGGAATATAGATTGTATTTACACCTTTGGGGTTAATGAATTGGATAACAACATCCTCCTTGAAAATGTTGACTTCTTCAATAGCAGGAATGGCATTGACACCTATCCTTTTCAAGGTGCTCTGTAGTCTCTTGTCATCGGTTGTAGTTGTCTTGTGTACGGCCTTCTTCTTTCTACAGAAGAATAACTCATTCAGCAAACATGAATGAAAAAAATAAGATATCTTATGAATACTCTTCTCACGCCCCCTTTCTCTGCATTCATCACTCAAGCTTTGACCCTCAGTCAAAAACTTGTTAGTCATTACAAAACTAGGTAGGCCTTTGTCCTAGATTCCAAAAAAAAAAAATTCATATTATTTGGAATTGAAGATGGAGTTTTGTTGGTTATACCTTCTGCAAAGAAGAGAATAGAGCACTTTATTTGGAAAGGTGGAGTGGACTTTCTCAGATTTGGAATCAAACGGCAAGTTGGATTTGAAAACTATATAACCAAAAACTGATTTTGAAATAAAGTGAACAACTCTTCCGGAGAAAAAAGTGAATAATTATCATGGCCAAATGGGCTATTAAGAAACTGAAATCTTTTACGTCAACAACATACACACACATTCTTTCTCAATACATTAACACAATCTATTTTCATGTGATAACAGTTACAGAAACTAACAGACAAATAAACAGACCTTCTCATGGTACCCTTTCCACCAGTTCTGACCGAACCAGCCATCTTTTGCAACCTTTCTACATTCATCTGTCCTAGAAAAAGACCAAAAAGTCAATATTTCTCAATAAACAACAATCAAGAAACCAGCATTATTATTGCATTCTGTGTTATCAGGCACCATATATCTGTAACAACCTAACTCCACTAAACCACATCCAGAAAATTCACAAGCTAAAAATAAAGGCCTCTATATAGAAGTTTCAAACACAAGCACACATGAATGTTAGAACTAACAGCAGGTACCAACTTAACAAAAGCAAGACCAAGAATAATACATCATTATTTTGGTGTAAACCAGCTTGAAGAACTATTAAAAATTGGCAACTCATCCCTTTTATGTAGTTCCAACTTCCAAAGTATGTAAAACAAAAACATGTGATTTCACGACAGACTTACCTGGTATCTCTTGCTGGTGGCAGGTATCACATGGAATTAGTCAAGGTGCACGAAAGTTGTCATAAGTACTAGTTAAAATTCATTTAAAATTATTACAAAATCATGTCCAAATTCACATCAAAATAAGAAGCTTCATCCTTCAAAATCAAATTCTACCATTCTGTTTGGGAGGGAGAGAGTAGTGTTATCTAACAGAAAAGGAAAAGCAGGTAAAGCAAACATATCCTCATTGTACAATATACACAATTCTACTACTATAGAAGAGTAACACTATAAAGCTAGCAACAATTTTCAACATATCAAGATCCAGAAAAATTAAATCAAATCCAATCAATATCAGCAAAATCCACCCAAACCTCATCTACAATTCAAACACAAACCAACAAAGTTCAATAATATTATCCAATCAAAAAGTATACTAACACACAGAACTCGTCATATGTGCAAGAGAAAAAACAAGAAAAGCATAAAATTTGATACCCATTATGGAGACTAGGGGGTTGGTGGAGTGGGTTGAGGGGGGGGAGGGGTAGAGAGCTAACCTTTTGAGGAGAAGACTGAGCTAAAACCCTAGCCGCAGAGAAGTGGAAAAAATGAAAAGACAGGAGGGTTTGCTTGGATGCCCATAACTTTATCATACTAAATAATGAGAGAAGTTCTCAATTTCCAGTTATGCCCTTATCACTTCTTCAAGAAAGACGTATGTATCCTCCTCTTTCCCTCTTATTTCTTTTCTTACTTATAGTGATATTCCCATATAATCAAAAATCGAAGAAAGCGCCAAAATAACCCCTTTTAACTTAACTACAAATTCTCAAAATTGACCACAAAATTTAGTTGTTCCTCAAATAGGCTTCTCGGACGTACGAGGCGCGAGTTGTCCAATTTAATTTTTAACAAAGTCAACAATCGTTAATATATATATATGGCGTATAAAAAAATTATGCAAGTCATGCACAGTAGACACGAATTATAAAATACAGTACAATTCGTGCCTCTACTGCACGAGTTGCACTTTAATAGGTGGCACGAGTTGCATAATTTTTCAATCATTGTCACTTCCAAAATTCTTATGTCTCAACCGAATGGTTTATTCAACTTATAAAAATGTTGTCCTATTTAAAGAAATTTTTGCTTTTGTTGTTAATTCTTGGTTTCTATATTAATTAATATTTGGAAAAAAAATATTTTCAATTGCTAAAATTACAATTTCAATTTATTAGGATGGTGAAATTCTTAATAAAGGTAATTTTGTTCATTATAGTTGTTGCCAAAACTCAATACTAATTATCCCTTTAATTTTTTTTATAAAAAATTTCGTGTGTCAATTTATAACAAAATGAATATAAGTCAATTCGATTTTAAGTTGACCTTTATCGATCAAAATTCAGATTCATTTACTCCACAAGGGCATGTAACTTATGGAGTGTTTTAGATTACCGATGATGCGTCATTATTAGATTTTTTTAGTTAAACCTGTCCATGGACTGGGCATGACCGGTCCAGTCCAAAAAAAATTTGTCCAGCAGGGTTGGAGCTTTTTCGGGCGGATCCCAAATGGGCTAAGCCAATCCGAATTGAAATGCTTGATCCCGACCAGCCCGACCCATGTAAATAGTGTCCGGTCCGACCTGCTATTAACAATGATTCCGTTTAAAAAGAAAAAAATTAAATGTGTTTGATTCATACAGATATATATTTATATAGTTTAAAATTAGTACGAGTATACAAGAGATTAATAATATTTGCATGTATACGAAAGATATATACTATATAATAACGATATAAACAAAATATACTTGCAGTATACACACACACACACACACACACACACACATATATATATATATACTATATCTACAATATATACTCGAGGTATATGCTATATTGCTCGTTTTATGATTTATTGAAGGGCGTTTTACCCAAAAACTCCTAGATACATGGTTTGAAACTTTGAAGTATTAAAGATTGACAGGCCCCTTGCTTCGATAAAAGGTTAACTTACAGCTGAAGATTTATATCATAGATCCGCTTAATTTTTAAGGCTTACTACTAAAGTCTTGGTTTATAGTCCAGATTTTGGTGTTAGACGTCATGCGGACTACCGCCCACTGATGACTCAAATCATTTACTATAGCTTGGGACCGTTAATGGTATCAGAGCCTAGGTAAATCAGAACTATGTTTATAAGAAGGATGTGTATTTAAGATAGATATTATCCAATGGTTATGAATAAAGGAGACTCTAGTATAAAAAAATGTTAGATTAAAAGAGGTTGAAGTACCTCAAGATTTAGATCTGTTAAACAAATGGACTATTCCTCAAGTCCCCATTAATAAAATTTATGATTTTGGTTGGTTTGATAAATTGTCAATTAAACAGCTTATAAAAATTACAGAGCAATCTCTGGCTTTAAATTCGTCAGAACAAACTATTCAGTTGTTAAATAAGCATGATATTAATGTTTATAAACATAAATATAATTTTTTGCATATTGGAATGGTTCAGATAGCTTTTAAACTATTAACCCTTAAAGGGTTACCAGGACAACTTTAAGAGATGCTAGAAATTTAAATTTTAGACAGTCTCTAATGGGTTCTATTGAATCTACGGTGGCCTATGGACCTATATATTTCAATACTCAACCCAATTTACAATTATCTTTAACTGATATTAATATACTAGATGCTTTAACTTTAAATGTTAAAACGCATGGTTATAATAATGCACCTGGATCTGAACTTAGATGTTTATCTTATCGATTGTATTATAAATTTTTGTCTACTTTGAATCCTATGGGTACATTGACTGATTCGTCAAATCAAACTATTATATCTGAAACAAATTTCTCTAAGTCTAAAGTAACGATTAGAAAAAATATTAGGTGGGAAGAAATTAATTTTTCTTTATATGAATTTTAAATTCAGTTATATCTCCGAATCAAACTGCTGATACTATTACAAATCATAAGTATTCTCATACTTCTCAAACTTCTGATGGAAAAATTTGTATTCAATTTGAAGATAATAAATCTTTAGTGCCTTATAGGCGTTCTTTTAATGGTAGTAGAAGACTTAGTTCTTCTTCGTCCCAATCTTTTATAGCTCTAATTGAACCGGTTTATGGTCCGACTAGACATAAGAGTGCATCTTTGCATACTATTCATATATTGATAAACGTGTTGATAAATTAAAGATTGATAAAGATAATATTGTTCAAGATGATCAATCTGAAGATAAAGATATTCCTTCGACATCCAAAATGGATTTCAATTCAAATAATTTTTAAATGATTCCTTATAAAATCGATTTTAGTCCAGGAGCCCTGGCAAAAAAGCATATTCAAACTGAATTTTTCAGTGATAAATAAAACCAATTTAGAACTTGGTGTTTTGACACTGATAGTGTAGAAGATAAAAATAATATTTCACAAGAATTTTA
>JBDJHY010000102.1:4308252-4319674 GCA_039654485.1 Withania somnifera | reverse complement strand
TTATCTTATGAAACGTCGCTCAGACTTTTTAGGCATTTATAATGAATTTCGATCTCTTGTGAAAACTCAACATGCAGTTGTTATTAAATGCTTTAGATGTGATTTTGGGGGGTGAGTATACTTCTCATGCTTTTAAGGACTTCTTGCTTTAGATGGTACAATTTACCAAACTTCTTGCACTGATACTCATGAACAGAATGGAGTTGCTGGGAAAAAAAACATAGGCCAGATCAATCAAGTGCACAAAAAAATACAATTTGACCGACTTCGAGTCGAGAAAATTACAAAAAATAGCGCCTTTAAAATAATATTTACAATAAATGACAACATCAATAAAAAATTTACAAATACAATAACAATTATTGCAAGTCATTAGCCTCCCTTATTTCTCTCTCGTTCTCTCTCTTTTATTTCTTTCTTCTTTTTATCTTTTATCTTTTTATTCTCTTTTTTTCCTTTTTATTTTCTTTTTCTCTCTCTCTTTTATTTATTTCTTCTTTTCTTCTATTTTTCCTTTTTGTTTTCTTTTTTTGTTTCTTTTTATTCTTTTCCACTCTTTCTCTTTTTTTGGTTTGAGTATTTTCGTATTTTTTCTCTTTCGTTTTTGCTTCTCTTTTTTTTCTTTCGTTTCCATTGTTTTTTTATATCTTTTAATTTTTTTCTCATTTTTTATTATATTTTTATTTTTTTGTATTTTTAGAAAAATGGGTACGTCGAATTCTAGTCATCGATAATGACGGAAATATCATAATCGCTCATTGTATTTTTATTTATTGATACAAATGGAACCACCCAAATATAATGATTTGTTTTATACGATTTTATTTTAATTGATGCACTTGTATTCTAAATAACTATTTTTATATTTGTATTTATAGTTGACTACATATATATATATTTGTATTTCTAATTGATTGTATATTGCATTCAGATAAGCTACACACATTTGGTTTTAATGTTAGTTAACTTGTGTATGTATTCTTTTTTAGATTTAATTCTAAGGTTGATTATGTTATGTAGAAATGGTTTCAAGGTAAGTTAATTTGTATTTATACTTTTAAGTCATCGACTTTTGTATTTGTTGCCCTTTGGTTTCATGTCGGTATCTATCATATACAAATATATAATGTACCATTTGATGCAAATGTGTCGTTTGTATTTGCATGTCAAGCTTTATCATTTGTGTTAGTAAGTACCATTTGTTTTTGTATGGTTCAAGTTATATAAGCATATATCGTTTGTTACAAATGTATTAGTTGTATTTGTATAATTCAATTTGTATCAATAAAATAAAATTCATATCAATGAATACAAATACACTTATTCGTAGAAAGAAAATAAATAATTTATTTTCAATTATTTAAAAAATACAAATGATGAAGTCAACTATAAATACAATACAAATAGAAAACAAATAAAACAATAAAAACATAAATAGTGCATTCAAATATAAATACAAATTCAATTAGGAAAAAAATGTATTTGCAACTATCATTTGTATTTATACGGTTCAAGTTATTTCAAAAAATGTGCCAATGAATACAATGAAATTAATTATACAAATGTGTTGCTTGTATGTAGATGGTTCAATTTATATAAGAATACAATTTATATCTATATGAAATCATATAAAAAGGTTACAAATATAATTTAACTAACATTAAGACCAAATGTACATAACATATCCAAATATAAATCGATGTCTTTTCTGCAGCTTTTGTATAAAAACATATCATTTGTATTCAGTTTGTTTCATTTGTATCAACGAATACAAAATATATATGATGGTGCAAACAAAAAATACAATGAACAATTGTGATATTTCCATCATCATCCATGACTTGAGTTCGATATAGCAATATTTCCGAAAATATAAAGTACAATTTAAAAAAGAAAAATACAATAAATAAATAAAACGAAAAAGGAAAAAGGAAAAAAAATGAAAATTTTAAAAATAAAATAAAAATATTCAAAGAAAGAAATAAAAACAAAAAAAATGGAAAAGAAAAACTGAAAAAGGGGGGAAAATAAGCAAAAAAAATGGAGAAATGAAAAAAGAAAAGAGAAACGAAAAAAAAAAACTGAAAGAAGAAGAAAAAAAAGAAAGAAAGAGACAAAAGAGAGAGAAAGAGAGAAAAATAAGGGAAGATAAGGTAAAAAGTTGTTATAAATTGTAAATATTAAAATGTTGTTATGCTACCATTAGTATTGTTATTAGGGTTGCTATTTTTGAAAATTGGCCTTGGAAAAACTAGTTTCAACCGAGTGTATTAGGTTGGACAGGGTTATAATGAAATGATATTTTCAAAAATTTAATTTTAATAATTCAATGTTTTAAATAAAAATGTAAAGTATATTAATATTGAACTGAACTGATCAGGTTGGGTACCCGATTCATGGTTGGCGTAACATTACCGAACCCAACTAGTCCTGAGCCACCAGTTGGGAAATTTGAACTGTGCGGAATCAGTCCATAACAGCCCCAACCCAGCCCAACCCATTTTACTTGAACTAATCCATTTCAGTCGGAAACTGATGCGGTCTAATTTCGAATCAACCCTGCCCATTTAATATGCTCACATTGAATTATGAATATATGAAGATCTTCTTTTAATTTATTCTGCCTTTTAATTTGGCCTCAACGAGCATCTATTCCATTCATTTTTGGGTTTACACGAGTTGACATTTAAACTACTATAAAATTTAATAAATAGACACACGCGTCTTATGTGGAACATCTCAAAGTGATTTGATATGTAGAACGTGTGTATCTCAAAAATGGAGGAAAGATGTCAGCCAAGATCAAGTTAAAAAACACATTAACGTCCTATGTTATTTAAGTAATTATTTGCTAGTACTTTATTTATAAGTAGCTCAGTTATGGAATAATCATCTGGAAATGACCTGTTTCTTTTTTTTGCCAACCCTTTTCAATTTCATTATTGTAGAATAACGGTAAAGTAATTACCATTAATATAGATAGTAAATAATTATCATTAGTGTAGCAACAACCGTTGCGGAAGTTACTCCCTAATTATAGTACCCATTAATGGGATAACGGTAAAATATCGTAAATACATTTTTATACAGGGAATAATTCCTAGACATTGGAAGTTACAATTACACTGTACGTTATTTATTTCTACAATATTTACTACCCTAACGTCTATGACTTTGTCGGTACCGAGAGGGTCTACCTCGCCCCCTCCCCATTTGTACAGGAACAATATCTAGAGGTGGGGATGGTGCGAAAGTGATAGCTAAGGACGAGCTCAGCAGTCAAATGACGAACTCGATCCTCTACCTCATCCAAGGTAAGTAGCCCTCTCTCGACAAATACTAGCCTTTCGTATTCACGTACTTGATCTTGGAGGCGACTCACCTCAGCTTCACGGTGGTCTAATTCCTGCTTGTACTGAGTTGTTTTAGATTTCTAATAAGCAATGGACTTCTTAGTACTGCCCACGAGCTTACGGACATCCCCCCGCAAGGCTTTAAGCTTTCGAGATAACTCGTCATTCTCCTCCTTGATTTGTTTCCTTTCTTCACTAAAGGCCCTCAGCTTACTGACCAAGCCCTGGAACTTGGCATTCTCGGATAACCGATTTCGAAAGTACTTGATAAATTCATTTTGTTATAGAGCTCTCTATTCCTCTCTTGAAGGAGCCTTCAAAGGCTGAGGACCGAGGTGTAAAGTAGGGAATTTTCCCTTTCCATTTGTTCAAGTGAGTAATGGATCAGTTGCTGAAAATTAAAGCAAGAATCGGTAAGATTGACAGAAATAGGATAACCCAAAGAAACATATATGTTTCATCAATAAAGGCCGAATAGGCCGAGATGATTGCAAAAATAGAAAAAATAAAAAATTACAAGGGCCTTAAGTCTAACTATTACACCCGACCTGTCAGTGGCCGAGATGGGCTTTACCTCTACAAGAGGCTCGAAAATTGGAGCAGAGCCAGGGCCTTCGATGGGATAGCTCGGAGACATCTCAGTGATGGCTGGTTGCTCCTCAGCATGAAGTGTGCCCCCAGCAGCCATAAACTCCTAGATCTCGAGGTTGGCGTATCGGTACACTCCCTCAAATCCTCCACTGAAAAAACCTCCTTGATGAAATCTTCAGTCACTCGAGGCGCTGCCCCAGCTTCATAGCCGAATCACTCATCTCGGATAGGCAGATCGGGGTACGCCTCGGCTACCTCATCCAATACTACTGCCCTGGTGGCGGTAACCGGAGACTCGCTTATGAATGAGACATACTTTGAGAAAGCATTGGTCATGGTGACCTTCTCAAAGAAGACCTCGTCAAACTCCCCATGTCAATCGACATAATCCGTCTTCAGGTGACGCAACTTGATCTCAGCAGCTCTCTACCTCCCCTCGGCTACCCTCCTCTTCTCTTCGGAGGCCTTTAGTATGATCTCCAGTTCTTTTCTCCGAGCCCTCTCCTGGCTGAACGCCTTATGAACGTGTCCCACTTTTTGGGCCAAGATAGACGCCGTCCTTGACAAAATCTGCAAAAAGGGAAAAAGGTTGAGTACTGGAAGAAGACAAGTAGGGGTACAACTAGATGCAAAAACTTACATTGCTTAAACCGGCCAGAGACATATTCTCAGCGGGAGACAAGTCAGAAGACTTTTGCCTCTTGGGCATAGGCCCCTGAGCTGAGCTACCCCTCTTACGGCCCACCTTGGGAGTGGCCCCTTGTTCAGAAACCTCCGCTATACGAATGGGGCTGAGAGTAGTTGCCTCCCTGGCAAGCTCGGCAGACGAGCTAGAATGTCTGGTTTTCTTACTGAGCTTAATGTGCACCACTGAAACAAAAGACAAAGAAAAGTCAGATCAACATCTTTAATAAGAAAAACAGAGGAGTATCCACCTAGGAAACACAAACTTCTAACTCCCTTTAGTCTTTTTGGCGACCTCCTCATAGGGTACCACCTCGTCAACCTCGGCACCCAGGTTAAAGACGCTGGTTTTATCCTGAAACAGGTCCGCATCGGTGAAATGATAGTGATAGAGAGGGGGGTATCCGGTCGATGAGGTCGAGGTCCAAGGCATTGACACTCCCTGCAACACCTATCTAATTGTACCTAGATACCAGTCTGGGGGAAAAGAAAACCCGTCTAGTTTAATAAAGAAAAAGTTATCCTTCAAATCAGCATTTTTGGAAGGGGTCAGAATCCTAAAATTACGAAGGGGGATAAAAAGTACCACCCCTTTGAAGGCCCTAGACCTTTTATGGTGAAGAAATTTTTGAACAAGTCTACAGAAGGCTCTGCCCCAACTTTGGAGCAAATAAAAGTAAACCCTACAATGGTGTGCATGGCAGTTAGGCGCAAATTGTGCAAGGGTCAAATTAAAAGTTGCTAATAAGCGATTTAATAAAGGAAAGAGGTAAAAACGAAACCCAGACCCTATGTACTCATCGTATATGGATAAATACCCTACAGGGGGTAAGCAAGCCCTATTATAGGGACAGGGTATGGTAAATTCAAAACTAGGGGGGAAATGGCACCCCCTGAGAAAAGATTGCAAGGAGTCTACGGAAAGACTACTTGCGACCTTTGAGACCAACAAATCATGGCTCTCAAAATTATGGGAGATGTGGTCAGAGATCGGAGGTCAGGGGTATCGCTACCTACGCAATAGACCTCTATCTCGTACGTACTAGAAGAATGAGAAGAAAAAGAAGAGGACATACTTACTGATTTTTGAATAAGTAGAAAGAATTGAACAAATGGAGAAGGATTCTGAAAATGATGAAATCAAAAGGATGCACAATATAAAGAAAGTAAGAAAGACCACAAAGAAGGAGGAGGAGTTGTATATGAAAATATGACTTAGAATCCCAATGATCAGTAAATGGGGAAAAAAGATAATTAATGAGGGGAAAATAAAATGATGGTATAGTAAATACCGCGTTTTTATCAAGTATACAGTACCAGAAATGATGCGTTCGTCAAAGGATTATGACACGTGGAAAGTAAAATAGGGAATAAATTAAAACGATAGAAATGAACAGGCGGGAAACCCAGATGAGGTGAAAAAGTTTCCGCTCATACCATTTTCTTAAAAAGCTACCCGAAGTAACACGTTGACATCAGCTCGTCTAGGGTTTGTAAAAGAGAAAACAAAAACTCCTCGCTTAAAAGCAAGGGTCATATCGACCTCGGACCACTTCGGTCCAGGTACCTTAGCCACAAGATGGTTGATATAACAGTTAGCAGGTGAACATTTCACCTCGGCCTGTATCATCTCAGCGTACTTATGATTATAAGAATGATCTCAAAAGGTCCCCAAAGGCGGATCATCTACCTTAGCAAAACACGTTGGTTATATGAATCATTTTGGGGAATAACCTCAGAGAGACCCAACTCATCCTTACTCTAAGGATTTAGTCGGATGGCGTGAACACACATCTCGGCTCCCAGAGGGGGGACAAGTGTAGAATAACGATAAAGTAATTATCATTAATGTAGATTATCATTAGTGTAGCAACAACCGTTGCCGAAGTTACTCCCTAATTATAGCACCCACTAATAGGACAATGGTAATGACAAAGAGAGTGACAATAACCACTACAAAGTTACGTCTCATTTACCATTCCCACTAATGTGGCAGTTACAAGAAACAGATATAAAAGGCAGAAAGAAAGAAGGCAAAGGTACGCTCACTATACTATTTTCAAATACAATTGATATTCTTTCCCAAAACTTTTTTCTAACTTAAGTATCGGAGAATTACCCCGGGAACCACCCTGGGCTCTGTTTTGCAGGCACTTATCCCAGATCCATTGCCGTTGTCTTTTGTAGTAAGGTAGATTTTATAGTTAGGTTTTATTTGTAATCTTTTGGAATTCACCAACTATAAACATCTAGAAGACCACGGTAAATAATCTTCATGATAAATGTTTTGAAGCATCAATATTCCACCTATATATATATAACTAAACTCCAGAAGTATAATTCGGCCAATCTGTCTCTTGCATAAGGTAATACCTTCACAATTTCCAATTCTTTCCACCACCTAAAATTGTAACAAATTATGAGTGTCTTTAGTAAGCGCTCTTCGGACAATATTTGATTCAAATTAAAAAAGAAATGAATGCTTAAATTTTAAAACAACTGAAATTTAATATTTTCAAATACCTTGTGAAATCACATAGCTCCTTTTTATGCAACCTTTGCAAAATTTTGAAGTCTAATTTGGCATAAGTCAATAATTATAACACTAGATTGCGTGATTTATAATTTTCTTGGTAAAATGATATGTATTTCCTTGTTTCTACTCTCACCATACAGTCTTTAATTGGAAACTTCAGTGCGTTATTGACTTGTTGTGCAAGCTAGAGTTGAGATAGATCATATTTTTATCAACTAATTTTTCTATGCCTTAGTTTAAACGGTACTTACCAAATGAGACATGACGACCTTGTTGCCTCAGTGATTCCTCAGTCTCACTTTCAAAATGATAAGCTACACCAAGACGTTGGATTGTGTTGATGGGATCAAGGTTTTGCAAAGATTTAGAAGGAGCCATCACTAGCATCTTTCTCACTTCTTCTTTTAGGTTCATGCTGCTTCTCTTTCCCCTCATTGGCTACCTATTTAAGAATATAAATGTTCATAGTTGAATTTGTACATTCTTTATGTATAATGACGGTATAATTTACCAGGAGATCAACATAGGTAAGAAAATCGTTTCCCAAAATAGTAGGATGATGACTGCCAAAACGACGCGTATTTATAACGTCATCAGTTGCAAGTTGCAACGGTTTGTGTGCACAACTCCATGTTTCAGAATGAGTTACAAATACTGTTTGGTAAAGGAAATGAACCAAAATTTGAACAAACATGAGTTAGGGTATGGTCAACTTAACATCTGTCTTTGAAAGATTTATACTTTATGTAGAGAAAATTATACTGCATATTGACATTAAAAATTCGTATATATGCGTTAAACATATTGTTGACAAAAACTTTTATTTTGCACTGGGGTTAGTATGATGCAACCCTCAAACGTTCCATCAACTTTTTTTTAGACTATCTCGAAATTGCCTAACTAGGGCTGGAGGGTAAAATTCAAAGATATTCTCCCCTTCTTGATCTTTCCGTATTCCTCCTAATACATGTCCAAATCATCATGTCTCGCCTCCCACATATTATCATCAGCCGCACTCACCCCCACCATACCGCTAATTAACCTCATTTCGGATCCTATCACATCTAGTAAACCCGCATATCCATCACAACATCCTCATCTCCACCACCTTCAACTTCCTTTCAGTTTATCGTACAAAATTCCAGATACGAGACTCCATTTCTTCCACGCAGCGCTAATATGGTGGAAGACATCCTCATCAATCCCTCTATTACCCTAGATCATAGAACCCCGATACTTGAAACTATTTTTTTTACGGATAGCCTGGTTATCCAACTTCACCATCACTCCTCTTCCCGCACCACCTCATTGAACTTACACTTCAAGTACTCCATCTTGGACTTGCTCAATCTAAACCCTTTAAACTCAAGGGTTTCTCTCCAAACCTCCAAGGTAGCATTAACTACTCTGCGGGTTTTGTCAATCAAACTACCTCATTTGAAAACAACATAGAACAAGTACCTTGCCTTGGATTTTCCGCTTCAAAGCATCCATCACCAAGGCAAATAAAAATGGGCTAAGGGTCGATCCTTGATGCAATCCCATGACAACTGAAAAATGATCTGAGTCTCCTCCCACTGATCTTACACGAGTATTTACTCCATTGCACAATATCATTAATCACCCTAATGTACGCCACAGGAACACCTCTAGCCTCCAAGCACTTCCACAAAACCTCTATATGAACTTTATCGTAAGTCTTATCTAGATCAATGAATACCGTGTGTAAGTCCTTCTTCCTTTCCCTGTACTATTCCACCAATCTCGTAACTAGATGGATCGCCTCAGTAGTTGAGCGTCCCGACATGATGCAAACTTATTCTTGGAAATAGACAAAATCTTTCGCATCCTCAACTCAACCACCATTTCCCGCACCTTTATCCTGTGACTTAGCAACTTGATACCCCTATAGTTGTTATAGTTTTGGATGTCACCCTTGTTCTTGTAAAAGGGGATCATCATACTCCACCTCCATACTCCAGGCATCTTCTTTGTCTTGAAAATAACGTTAAACAACTTGGTTATCCATGCAAAACCTTCCCCGCTAGAGATCTTCCAACAATCCACCAGAATCTCATCTGGCCCAGTCGTCTACCTTTACACGTCTTACAAATAGATCTCATAACCTCCTCCAACCAAATATGAGTACAATTACAATAATCACGACATCTCTCCTAGTGCTCCATATCACCTAACACAATGTTGGTGTTTCCCTCTTTGTTAAACAACTTATGGAAGTATGATTTCTATCTCTTCTGAAAGTGAACATCCTCCCCCAGGACTTTACCTTTCTCACCCTTGATATACTTCACTTGATCAAGGTCATGCGCCGGCTGCTCCCTCGTACTAACTAGCATGTATAATTTCGTATGCCCATATGCATCCTCTAATTCAGCATAAAGTCCCTCAAAAAGCTGTTGTCTTAGCTGTCGTAACCGCTGACTTTGTCTCCTTTTTCGCCTTCCTATACTCCTATTCCACCACTTCTCCTTCTCGGTCTTGCTTTCCACCAACTTTCCGTAAGCTCCCTTCTTCGCCTTTAAATTTCACTCGAACTTCTTCATTCTACCACCAGTCCCCTCTACATCTACCCAAATGACCTCTTGAGACACCCAACACCTCTTTAGTTGTATCCCTAATGCAACTGGCAGTCTTATCCTACATACTGTCTGCAACCCCACTACTCTCCCATGTCCCTACATCTATCAAATTCTCTCCTATATGTAGGGCACTGACCATCGTCAAACTTTTCTATCTGATCCTAGATCGATCATCCATAACCTTCTTCTTCATCGTCATATTTATCTCCACATCCATCATCAAAAGCTTGTGCTGTGTTGGAAGGTTCTCCTTTGGGATAACCTTACAATCTCAAAAAATTCTTTTATCCCCCTTTCTAAGGAGAAAAATGTCTATCTGAGTCTTAGCCACCAAATTATGAAAGTAACCAGATGTTCCTCCTTCTTCAAAAAGCTTGAATTCGTAACCACTAACCCAAGGCTCTAGCAAAATTCAAAAGCGATACAACTACTTCATTTTCCCGAAACCAAAACCTTCATGCACCTCAACATAACCCCTAGGATACAACCCAATGTGCCCATTGAAATCCCCTCCAATAAAATTTTTTTCAGTGATGGGCACACCTCTCACCATATCATTAATTTAAACTTCCCAAAAGTTCTTCTTCGCCTCATTGTCCAAGCCTATTTGTGGGGTATAGGCACTAATAATATTCAAGTAGACCCTCCAACCACCAACTTAATCGACATTATCCTATCGTTAACCATCCTAACTTCTACCACCCGCTCTCTGAGCTCTCATAAACTAAAATCCCTACTCCATTCCTATTTCTTACCCCACTTGAGTACCACAATTATAATCTTCCACATCCCGCACCTTAGCACCTAAAATGGACATCCGAGCGCAAAGTTATTACCATTCAAAGTTTCACCAATTTATAACTAGTTTTCCTTCTTCCACTCCTTATTTTTGGTTTTTCCTTAACTTAGATATATATTATATACTAAATATACTAAAAATATATTAAGAATATATACTAGCGATATATACTAAATATGCTAAACATATATATTATATTCTAAAAATATATATTATATACTAAATAGGCTAAAGTTATATGTTACATACTAAAGGTATATACTATATACTAACGATATATACTAAATACACCAAAAATATATACTATATATACTGAATATGCTAAAGATATAAACAAATTAAGAATATATACAAAATATGCTATAGATATATACTATATACTAAAGATATATTATATACTATAGATATATATTATAAACTAAAGATATATACTATAATATGCTATATCTATTTATCTATATTACCTTTGTGGGTTCGGTTAATCGGTCTGAATTCCCTGGCCCAGCTCGCCTCGGGATCGGATCAATTGGCTCGGTTACTGTACCAGTACAGGTCACGTTCGAATGGTCCGTTCGATGCTTTTTGGGCTGTGTTTTCCGGTCAACCCAGCCGGTTTGACAGGTTTACTTACCAATACTTTGTAGCATGATGACTCGATTTCTCTTATTTATAATGTTTTAGAACATTTATAACTAGTGATGTAGCTTTACAAACTAACAATGTACTAGTGCTGAAGAGCCCATATTGTGTACGGGTCCAATAATTTACTACTAATAAATATGTATAAGTAGGCACTTCTGCTTAAGCAGTCAACCAATCACCTCTTTGACGTGTTTGTTTGTGCTACCTTTTGAAATTA
>JBDJHY010000102.1:4272264-4292481 GCA_039654485.1 Withania somnifera | reverse complement strand
TTTTGGGTGGTTTCTTTCTTAATTAATTCCGCAACTTTAATATTTTCATATGACTTTTGGTATTCTTCCGCATTAAACGTAGTAGTCCTCCGCTTCGACTTCGGATTACAGGATTTGATTTTCCTACTGGTGGTATAGTAGGTGCCATCATGATCCACAAAATTGGGTCGTGACAATATATTTACTGATATTGAATAATTAGTAAGGTTTGAACAAATGGAGAAAGTCTCTGGGGACGATGAAAGAAAGAAGATGAACAAAGTAAGAAAAGATTCAAAGGAGAAAGAGTCGTGTATGAAATGATAACTTAGAATCTCAAGGGTCAATAAATACGAGAAAGAGATAATCAATGAGGGGGGAAATAAAACGACGGCACAGTAAGTACCGCGTATTCCCCAAGTAAAAAGTACTAGAAACGATGCGTCCATTAAAGGAATTATGACACGTGTGCGTCCATTAGGGGATTACGACACGTGGAAAACAAAAGATGGAATAAATTAAAATGAAGGAAATGAACGGGAGGAAAACTCAAATAAGGTAAAAACGTTCCCGCCCATACCATTTCCTCAAAAGATACCCAAAGTAACATGCTCACTTCAACTTAGCTAGGATTTGTAAAGGCAAGAACAAAAACTCCTCGTTTAAAAGCAAGGGTCATAACGACCTCAGACGATACCATTTTGGTCCAAGTACCTCAACCACAAGATGGTTGACATAATAGTAAGCATGGGCGTCGTTCACTTCGGCATATACTATCTTAGCACGCCCATAATTTAAATAATGACCTCGAAAGACAAGCTAAGGTGAATTGTTAAACACCGTCAAAGTGCCTTGGTTTTATAAATGATCTCGGGGAAAGACCTCAGAAAAGCCCAATTCATCCTGACTCTATGATTTAAGTCGAATGGCGTAAACACGCACTTCGATTCCCGGAGGAGGGACTACTGTAAAATAAAGGTAGTAACAAGGGATTAATAGTAATTAATAATTACTATTAATAGCATAATAAATGCAGAGTAACAGTAAAATAATTACCATTAACGTGGTGACAACCGTTGAGGGGATTGTGCCCTACCCACTAATGAGACAAAGACAGTTACAAAGAAAGTGGCAATAACCACCGAGGAGGTTACTCCCCAATTACAGTGCCTACTAATGTGGTTGTTATAGGAACCAACTATAAAAACTCATACAGTAAAAAGGCAAAGGTACGTTAAAAATACTATTCTAAAATATTTTTGGTATTCTCTCCTAAAAACTCTTTGTTAACTTAAGCATTAGAGAACTACCTCGGGGACCATCTTGAGCTTTGTTTTGTAGGTGTTTACTCAAGGATCATTATTATTGTCTAGGATCGTAAGGTAAATTTCATAATAGGATTATTGGTGATCTTTTGGGATTCATCATTTTTTATTTTTTATTTTTGAGCTCACACTCAGTAATTTTGATGAGTAGTAGAAAAATCTCATTTGTTTTATAACATTTTAGTTAAAATTTATCTACAACGATATTATATCAAATTAATAAATTTACTTGCATAAAAAAGAATTAATAAATATATGGTATATGTTCTTATATATACTTTTATCATTAGATCATAATTAATTAATTAATACATATTTTTACCATAATTTACGTTAACCAGGATAAATTAGTTTAATTTAATGTAAAATTTAGTATAAATTAATTTTACCCAATTTCTTGATAGTGAGACTATATGTTAAATAAACTGCGTCTAATTTGATCCAAGGAACATAATTTCTTCTATCTTTAATTAAAAAATATTTCTTGATAGTGAGACTATATGTTAAATGAACTGCGTCTAAAAACTTTGATCCAAGGAACATAATTTCTTCTATCTTTAATTAAACAAGGCTTAATGACTCTTGCCCAATAATTTTTTATAAGTTTGGTAAATGCTCAAAATATTTAGAGTCATGTGTTTAAAAGCCAAAATCAATCACAAGCCGTAAGTTGGTTACTTTTATCTTATGTTATTCAACATACAAGCACTTTTAGTTTGATAATTACTACATTTTAATTTTTTTTAATTATTAAAATATTTTTCTCAAAATAAAATATTGAACTTCCCCTTCATTCTGTATTTGTTGTCTCTCTTTTTATTCACAAAATACTTCTAAAGTTATAATATTTAAAAAATGATTTAAGGATATTTTAACAAAAGCACAATTTACCGGTATTTTTTACCAAATATATTAGCAATTTATTTTCAAAATCATTACTTTTATTTATACATAACTACCTATTTATAGTTAATTTCTAAGACTTCAAACTTATGAATTACTTACAAGCAGCTAGTTTAAATAGCATCTATATATTATTTGTGATAAATGCGAAAAAGGAGTATTTATTGTTCTTTTTTTAATTTCTTTTCCTTTAGGAGTAATTGTTTTTTCTTTTTAAAAATTTCAGCTAATATTCAATGTTTGTATTAAAATCTAATTAATTTTACAAAATTTATTTGGAACAGTATTCTCAACAAAACTTTTGACTAAAAAGACTCGGACCATCCTACTAAAATTGATGTCGATGAAGTAATTAATTTGTTAATGGTGTGTTTGACGGTCTAAGTTCCTAAAAGTTGGCAACACAAAACAATGATACTCACCCACCCCCCTTTGTGGTTTTCTGGACCAAAGAACTGTTCTCTAACCAATATATCACCCACTTCCCCACACTCTCAATCTCTACTCTATTTCTCCCTTCTCCCTTCTCCCCTCTCCCCTCTCCCCTCTCCCCGCTCCCCACTCCCCACTCCCCCCTCCCACTAACCCTTTGTTTTCTTCCTTAAATCTTTCGGTGGAATTACAACTTCATTAGCTAAAACATTTGCCTATAAGTGTATAACTTAGCCACATATATAACTACTAATACCCATGAATGACCACTTCGTTTTCTTGAATGTTCTACTCTCTTTACAGAGTCTTACCACTTTCAGATCTGTGTAACTCTCTGTGCCCATGGTTTTCTTGCTCTTTCCTCTATTGGGTTCCTTTCTTTTTCGGAATTAATATCCTAGCTTGTCATCGAATTGGTCACTCAAAAGATAAGCTCAAGTTTCTGTCAAGGTGTGATTTTTCTTTTTTATTGATTTCTTCTTCTTTGAGTGGTTTAATGACATTTTCTTCTATTTATCACCGTGGTTTTTGACTTTGTTTTTTCCATTACTGTTACTTGCTTGAGTGAGTTTCCAAAGTGAAGGAGACACAAATTGGATCTCTTTTCGTTTTTTCTTTGTACAAGTGTGGGAGAGTATGTACATTGCTTCTATTTAATGGCATTGTAAGTGCTGGAATCTTGAAATTGAAAATGGGAAAATACTATTTTCTTGTTGGAGCTGAGAAATCATAGGAGCCTTTTTTTATCAAGTAGTATATGCTAGAGTTTGGTTCTTTATTACCCCATTCAAAGAGAAAATAGAAAATCTAAAAAACTACTTGTCTTGGATTTATTTTCTTCTTTTGGGTATTCACACATTGAATGTCACTTGCCCCTTGAAAGCATTATCTAATCCAGATCCCAGTAAGTTTTAGCTGCATTTGCCTATTTTCTTTTTGAATCTGATGTGTATATTCAAGATATATATTGCATCAAGCTATGTTGCTCGGACCATTCAAAAATGTCTTATCAGGTACATGTCGGATTCTCCACAAGTAGTGTATTTTTTGGAGAATCCGGCGCCATTGGAAGTGAAGACTGTAAGCATCAAGTTGCTCTGAATGACTTCATATTTAGATGAATGTGTAAATAAGAATCTTTAAGAAAAAGAGATCAGTAGAGTTCAATGCCATTACCGTAAAATAAGGGACCATATGAAACTTGTTCTTTCATTCTTTTTTCTTTTTCTTACTGAATATTAAAGGCAAAATAATGTAGGATATACATATTACTCACCTGATTATGCAAAAGAAAAGACCCTATCTGCAATTAGTGACAATTACATAGAAGTGTCTCTATCATCTTAATGGATTCTGCAGTAGTGATAATAATTGGTTAACTAAAGCTGTTTCTCGGTAAATTAACTGATTGGCACATGCACTGACTATTAGTTTTCAACAGGAGCTAAATAAAGTAGTAGATCCAAAAATAAAAAAATAAAAATCTGGTGGCAACATGGATGGTGTGGATGATAGGAGAATGGGTTGTATGGGTGGATTTCTTCAGCTCTTTGACCGTAATCACATTTTAGCTGGGAAGAGACTCTATGGTACCAAACGTTTGCCACATTTTACGGTAAAAGTTTCTCAGGTTATTCATTTCTGTTTAGATACTGGATTGCTTATAATGGTGGATGATTGGAGGGCGTTTCTTTGAATTTCAGGTTCCTGATGATGTGTCAGAGTCCGATAAGTTTGTCACATCACCAGCAGTTTCAAAGGAGCTCGGAAAACCACAGCCTACAAGACCTGGAGAAATGCCAGGTTCTGACCAGTCCAAGCAGGCAGCAGTAGAGGTCAGCCCTGTTGAACCAACTGTTTCTGTCTCGGTACAGACACCGCCAAAATCTCCGCTTCCTCTTCCTATATTTGAAGTAAAAGAAGGGACGAGGTCTTCATGGAAGTTTTGCAAAGAAGCTCCGAGGCTCTCACTGGACAGCAGAGCTGTTGTTGATGCTAGAGGAAGTCTTCGACCAAGGGAGCTACAAACCAAGGCTTCAGTTCTACCAGCAAACGGAGGTGAGAACACAGAGGATGGAGTTGTAACTGATGGTGACGACAATCAGCGTCCATGTCCAAGTGTCGTTGCACGGCTAATGGGACTTGAACCGTTACCCCAATCAAGCCCTGAAACTCTGCCAAAAGCAGAGTTGCGAAGATCTGCATCTGAATCCAGAGTCTCAAGAGACTTGTTTAATGGCCATTTTGTGGACGGAAACCATGTGGATTTCAAAGAGCTAAACAATCTTCAATCCAACATATCAAACACTGCAATGAAAGACAATGCAGCGAGTGCATGTAGAAGCTCAATGTCAAATGCCAGACCTGTGGGCAGGATGGGTTATCCTCTGAAGAACGAGAAGATTGAAAGACCAAAGGCTTCAAACAGAAGTTTAAATTCATCACCATGGAGGTCACCTCAACACAGGAAATTTTTCTTCGATGCAGCAGACATTTTTCCAGAGCCAAAGCAGACAGTCTCACTCTATGGTGAGATTGACAAGAGACTGAAGATGAGAGGAATTGATGAGCCTTCTAAAGATCTTGAGACATTGAAGCAAATCCTTGAGGCTTTGCAACTCAAAGGTCTCCTACATAACAAAAGTCCATCTGAGCAGATTGGCCATCGGAATTTTGTGTATGATCCTACTTTCTCATCTGATGAGTCCCCAATTGTCCTTATGAGACCTTCGAGATCAGTTTCACCAAGCCATAGAAGAATGGCAAATGGTACACCTCCCTCAAATTTGAGAAGCCAAAATGTCATTGTTCGGAGACCCAATCTCTCTAGTGAAAGTCTTCCATCGCTGAGCCCTTGTCGGGAAAGGCTTGCTTCTGAACGAAATGCTCGGAGTCCACTAAGATCTACAGATTCCAGCTTGCCAAATCCAATAGAAAACAGCGTGAGGCTTTCTAGTTTTGTGGACAAGCCGAAGAATCTGAATGTTGAGAATCGTAGAAGAGCAGGAGAGCCAATTGAGAATCGAAGAGTTTCTTCAGTACAGTCACCAAAGCTTAGCTCGAGGAGAAACAGGTTGGAGAAAAATGACTCAAAGGGATCACCTAGAAACAAGAGAGAAATGACAGAGAGTAAGCAGAAAGAGAAGATCACAACATTTGTTACAGAGGACGAATCATCTTCCATTTCTGAAAGCACTGTTAACTCATCTTTCCAAACTGATGCGGAGGTATAGTAACAAATCAAGTAACCGAATTAATCTTAAAACAAGAAATAGTAATAACTAATGTCTTGAAGTTAATCGTTGTTTCTTCAAAATGTGTCATTATAGAGATCAAATTTGGAGGATTACAATGAAGGAAGGAGCCTTTTGGAAAGGTGCGATAAGCTGCTTAATAGTATAGCAGAGATGATAGCCCCTGAATCACAACCAAGTCCAGTTTCAGTTCTTGACTCATCATTCTACAGGGACGACTCACCATCCCCTTCACCTATTATGAAAAGGAATATCGATTTCAAAGGTAAACCGTTAGACTTTCTTCAAGTACTGGTGATTAATGGCAAGTTAAATACGTTAGAAAAGCTTTCCATGTTTCTGCTTGGATTATTGCTAATGTTACTTAAAAACTGAATCAGATGTTTCAGGGGAATCGGAGGAAGAAACAGCCTATACTCCTGTCCTATTAAAGTCTAATGATTCAAGGGATGACTCTCATCTTGGTTACATTTCAGACATTCTTAGAGCTTCCTGTTATCTTCCCCGAGACTCTGATGTATTTTTATTATTGGAGAAGCAGCAATATCTCAAAGGGAAGGACACCTCCAATGTCTCCAGACTCCAAAGGAAGCTGATCTTTGACACTATCACTGAAATTCTTGATAGATACAGTCAACTTCCCCCGTGGAAAGCAGTTTCCGGTTCAGGTTCATCTATTGCGAAGCCATCACTGGAAGACATTTGGACAGAGTTCCAAAGAATCCAAGAAAGGGAAGGTGGTAATAATTTGGTTGAGATCATTTGTGAAGTTCTCAAGAAAGATCTGGCTCAAGACACTGTCAATGGTTGGGGAGACTGTCCGGTAGAGATGTCTGAGACGGTCTTGGACATGGAAAGGCAGATATTCAAGGATTTGATAGTCGAAACGATCCAAGACCTTGCTGTGATTGGCTGCAAAACTGCCCTCTTGACAGCTCCGCGTAGGAAGTTAGTTTTCTAAAGCTGATACGGATTATTTTCATTAAGAGCCTTCCTTGTTTTCATGTTTTTTCCTTTTTATATTTGTTTTACCACGTTTTAGGTATTGGTCCTATTGATTCTTGACTACCTAGGAAGTACTAAGCTGTTGTAATAGTCACTTCCCAAGATGTAAAAAAAGGGGACAGTGTTGTTAGACTGGACTGAAGTTTGGAAGTCTTTCTTTCTGTGAAATGCAAAAAAGTTAGTTGGGCAGAAATAATTAGTTATCATGTGACTTGAGTAAATCAAATTTGACCCTTTGAGAAAAGTGATGCATGCTTGGTGATTTTATTAATGTTTTAGGGTTGATAAAGTGATTGTATTAAATTGACATCATTTTCTGATTTCCCTTTTGGTTGGTTGGTAATACAACCCAACTGATGCACTAAGTTTCAGCTATTTGTAGGGTTTTGGCAAGAATCAGACCACTGGGGTGTATACACATAGCTTTTCTTTGTATTTTCTTAAGAGATTATTTTCAGAATTTTAATCCGTGATCTCCTGTGCGACAAAAATTCTTCTTTCATTGACTGGCAAAAAAAAAAAACGAAACAAAAAAATAAATAAAAGATCACACACAACAGTAGAATTCACTGAACGCATAAAGGGATGTTTAGTGTATACCTTGAAAACAGTTCAACCAAAATCTCGCCTTTGGGAATGAAAAACCCTTTGTTGCTAAATAGTGCTGTAGTGTCAGTGTCTATCGCTTAACACTAAGTGGGTGTTTGGCCATAGATTTATTTTAATTTTTTTTTAAAAAAATTCTCTTGGAATTTATGTAGTTAAAGAGTTGATGGAATTTCATTTGATTATATTTTTTTAAGGAATATTTGAAATGATGTTTATTTTGCTTAAATACAATTTAAAAAGTAAGTTTTGAAAAAAGAGTAAAAAATACTCTATATTCATATTCTTGTCCGCACCAATGTTGTCATATATATACTCCAAATTGAATGCAAAGTCAGAAACCTCCCATAGACTTATTTGATTGTATTCGGATTCGCCGAAGGTGACTAGAGGTTAAATGTTATTTATTATAAATATATATTTAGTACAACCTTCTATAGACTAGTGGCATTCAGATAAACATCATTTCAAATATACATTTTGTACTAGTGGCATTCAGATTCTAGTTATAAACATTTGACCTCTATAGACTTATTTGATTGTATTCGGATTTGCCGAAGGTGGCTCCTCCCCTTTCCATTGGTAGGTAAACCAATCCAAGACACAACTTCACAAACAAAAGAGAATTTAGCGGAACGAAGTAATTTGCAATGATATGAGACAAAATTCAATGTTCATACATCTTCAAAACAAAATATGAAAATAGCAACAACCCAAAAACTAGAATCTGAATGCCACTTGTACAAGCCTCTAGATAATCCGAATACAATCAAATAAGTCTTAGCAAATCAAATAAAAGAAAAATGGCATGAGAGTAAGGGATAAAAAGGATGGACCGATGCACTGGATGAGCTAAATGAGCTGCCTCGGGAATCCTGAAGCAACAACTCGAACACAACTACTGAATCAAATAAAAAGGTACTAGGATTAGAACCTGCACAAAATAAGCAAAAAAACAAGAGTAATTACGAAATCTGCTTGTACTCAGTAGCATCTTTAATTGATCCTAATTAAAAATAACGACGAGGGTCGGTCCTGACCTGTCCTAACCTAATGCTCAACAACTGTGTATGTGTGTGTGTGTATATATATATATATAATTCAAATAAGGTTACTCAAATAGTTAAAAGAAATAAATGTTCAATTCAAATAACAAAAAATCCGAATTAGTAGTTTTCAACAACAATACATTATACAAATATGAAGGGATCAATCCAGGTTGCCAAATAGCCACACAAATGAGGGCCAGGAAAGATAATTATGCTATATCCACAAATAATCCACAATTACTTTACCAAGGCAATGCAACCAAATAAAATGATATATGCCTTCCTACCTGTATAACTCGCTTTACCTTAAGAATAGTCGTGAGCCATGGGAGGATTTGCGAGGTCTATATACAACCTCCAGATCTTATTAGTAGTCTATTAGAAAAATAATTCAATTCAGATCTTGAACTTATTCCATCAGATAGTGGATCAATTTGGATCCCTTCCTTAGGCGATTAGAGAGCATATCAAGGACACTTTATCTCATAAACACTATATTCTCACAATCTCTGAATTTTGTATGTAGCCCATAAAAAAAATAGTCAAATGAATCAATAGATATCATGAAATTAACTCATATTGAATCATAGAATCAATATCCCATAAAATCAGAGATATAATATCTCAAATAACATAAAAATGCCTGAAACACGAAATCCTCACATAAGTCTGTGAAACACTTCTTATTCTGTCAATATCATTATGACTAGCCCATTACTCATGTCACGCCTCGAGCCTACACTCTGAATGCGACATGGCATTCGAAGCCACCAGGTGCCCTGAAATACTCTTAGATCTAGCATCATCTACTCACATCATACACTCGATGGAGCAATGTATTGTGAAAGCAGTAATGAAAATATCACATGAATTAAAGATATAATTAATAAAAGAAATGTTGAAACATAATCTCAATTCTACATCATCAGTCTAAAAGCCACTACATAACCGAATAAACAAGTTACTAGGACAAATTCCTAGCTAGCTTGAAATAAAGCTAAAAACTAAAATAAATGCTAAGTCTATAAAGCTCTACTAGGAAAATAATAACTGAAAAAATATGGTCCCTGGACTATAAAGACTCACCAATTCTACTCTGTAATGCAAGATCTAGTCAACCATGAGCGTATGAATGGCTAGTTGAATATGCATGGCAAAAGAAAACAGACATAGAATACACAAAAGTGTTTTGAATATACTGGTATGTGGAAAATCAACATGAACAGTCTATATATGAATGCTTAATTGAGATAGGACATAAAATAAACTACACAGTGTATGAACAGGTTTGACTCCAAGCTACAACATCAAGATAGCAATATTATGCAAGACTAATAATTTTAGATAAAACTTCAACTTCAAAGTGTACATGAAAACTCAAGTAATTACCTCAAATCTTGTTAGTTTTAACAATGGAAATCGTACACTTGGTCAAAACCTCTTTCAAATAATGGCAATAACTGATATACCCGTGTGAGAAGTCATGAAGTCCAACATATTATCCTCATGCTAAAGGGGCTCCATGTACCTTGCTAAAGTATAGGACACTCATAAGTTCTTCTACTGGATCCACTAAATGCTACTATATGCCAAATTAGGTCATAACAGTTTACAGTTGGCAACGTAGGTTATGAGATAGGGGCTCAGGCCTAAAACTATTCTGTGCTAATACTACTCTCAAAAATTGAAATTACAACTGCTCCTACTCTTGACTAGTGGAATATATTTTAAATACCAACTGACTAAGTAAAATCTGTCTTAGCCTCTCTGGATAAAATAACTGTCTAATTGACACTATATCTCATTCTTTTATAATCATATCATTCTTTCAAAATCTATAATTCAGGCAGCTACAACTCTTTTTGAAATTTTCATTGACGTTGAATTAATTTTAATCTTTGTAAAGTTAAAACATCATTTGTTTTTTGTTGAGTTACTAAAACAGTCTTGAAATTTATAAGCCGAGTAATATTTATAAAAATCTGAAATTTTCTGTAAATTAACTTTTTTAACCTTGAAAAATATCAATTTATGAAGAATGACCATGAATCATGACTTTGCTATTATGCATGAATGTGATATAAAAACTACAACCAATTTTGGTGCTATTATAAAATCTGGCCTTAACTCATACAAACATGAAATTTCATGACTATCATTTAACTATTGCCTATAATATACATCATCAGAAAAATTATAGCATGAGAATTAAACTCACCAAGATAATTGAAATTTGCCTTAGAGTCTATGTTCTCAAATTAAAACTAAAACTTAAAGAGAGTATGTGGACACAGGTATGGAAAGCAACCCCTGTTGAAGTCCTCATATACCTATCTTGGAGATTATGGGCTGAAACATGATGAAGGATTGCTGGTTTTGAACCCCTTCTGATGAATCATAGCTTTGTTCTTGAGAGGATTTGGAAATATATGATATTCTCCAAGTATGAGGTATGTAATGAAGGAAAATGAAGGTTTCAGTATTTATAACCCTTAAAATAGAGCCAAAATGACATGATATTAATGTCAAAGAGGCAAGCAAGTGTTTGAAATAACCTTGTGAAAAATGAGTTTAAAACTGAATTGGGAAGTTCTACGGTGGGGTTAACATACCATCAAACCAGTTGATGGACTATCACTGGTCTATGAAAAATGACCTCAAATTGATCAGCTATTAGAAAGTTTATACGAAGGGAATATAATTTCTAAGACAAATTACGAACTATGAATAGTCCGTGTAAACCTCCTTAACTCACTAATTCACTAGAATAAATTAACGAACGGAATGATGGACCATCAATCAATCCACGGTCTGTGATATTCATAATTTAAGTTAAGTTTATGGACCTGAGCTACTAGAATATATTCATGATGGTTCCAAGACCCGTCATCATGGTTCACGGTCTTTGAACCTGACTGGGAAATTCTAAAATAGTTTAAAATTTTTGATAAATTTTACCAAATAATTTTATTTAGTCTGAACATGGTTTAGAATATTTTTCTAAGGTTCTACAATATCTCTCCCTTGAGATTATTCATCCCTAAATGGACATTCCAGGTTAGCTGAGGGGCTTCTACTATGAAAGCTGATTGACTGACTAGACTTACACCTACTGACTAAGTTAATTGATTATGAACAAACTACTAATTTATTTAAACTGACATGCATGACACTCTGATTGAACTGGACTAAACTACCATGAACTCTACAAATATAACATGAACACACTCTCTAACATGCAACATGTAACTAGAAAGGGAAATAATAACTGAACGACGAGGTGAGTTACCTTAGACGGAGCTGGTGTTAGGAGGAAATAAGTGTGGGTACCTAATCATCATGTATGCATATTTTTACCACATAGATCCTTTAATTTTCTGGTTTTACCATATTATTTTAACTGACGCTACCTCTTTGTTTTAAGTCTACAAACTTATTGGTCTAGTATCTGGACTGAGACCTCTTCATAGATCAAAGTGTATTGAATACTGATTCTCTTAACTGGCACTATACCTATGCACTTTCTCAACATAAATAAGTTGAAGAGTGTATGAACTGATGCTACGTTTACTGGAAGGTCTAGCTCATAGTCTACATTACCAACCCTCCTCAAGATCTGGTATAGTATGAAATATCACAGACTCAGCTTTACTTTCTTGCCAAATATCATGACTTCCTTCATAGGAGATACCATCGTAAGCACCAAATCATCGACATCAAATTCTAACTCTCTCTTTATTATATCTTGATAAGACTTTTATCTAATTTGAATTGTCCTCAATCTTTCTTTGATGATCTGAACTTGAGTTACATGATGAACTAATTCTAGCCCTATTTAAACTAATCTAATGAGAGACTTATATCTCCTCCTATAAAAAGCCTCAAATGGGGCCTATAAATACTAAAATGATAACTGTTTCTCTACACAAACTCTATAAAGGGCAGGTTATCATCCTAATTACCCTTGAAGTCGACTGCACACACCCTTAGCGTATCCTTCATAGTATGAATGGTATTCTTAGACTTACCATTTATATGTGGACGGAAAAGTTTTTCTAAGAGAAACCTGGGTATCAATACCCTTCTAAAACAACCTCCAAAATTGTAAGGTAAACTACGTACCTCATTCTAAAACAATCAACAATGGCACCCCATGTATCTTGACAATCTACTCAAGATAGACCCTCCCATAATATTCTACTGAATAACTATGGAATGGTAAGAAGTGACCTGAATTAGTCATTTGGTACACAATAACCCAAATAGAATCATGCTGACTTCAGGTGCAAGGTAAACTGGTGACAAAGTCTATATTTATCACTTCCCATTTTCAGGATGGAATATCGAAGTTCTGTATCTCACTGCTTGTCTATAATTTCTCTCATCCCATCCCACCATTAGACCTCTCTGTAGCCCCACGGTGAATGGAATACCCTAAACTATGAGACTTAGAAAGGATTTTTTTTTTACCTCAACCTATATATATATATGGAACACAAGTGATCTTAATATTAAAGAATACCATATCCTCCTTGGAAGAAAACATCTAACTTCTATGCACCTTTCAGCTAAAGCAAGACTAGATCATTATCCTGCTTCTCTCCCACCTCAATAATTAAGGATGACTCAGAAACATTTTGAACTAGCATACCCCCTTATTTGTATCAACCAACCTAACTCCCAAGTGTGAAAACCTATGTACCTCTCTATCTAACTCCCTTTTACCCTCATCAATATAGTTCACACTACCCATAGACAATTTACTAAGGGCATCAACTATTACATTGGTCTTTCCCAGATGATATATCATCTTTATGATATAGTCTTTCAATGACTCCAACCACCTCCTCTAATGAAGATTTAGGTCCTTCTGCATAAACACATATTGCAAACTCTTGTGGTCAGTAAACACATCCATATATACTCCATACATATAATGCATCCAAATCTTCAATGGAAAAACAACAGCTGCCAGCTCAATATTATGAGTAGGATAGTTCATCTTATGAGCCTTAAGTTATTTGGAGGAATAAGCTACAAACTTACCATGATGTATCAAAACAAACCTAAATCCTACATGAGATGCATCAAAATACACTTCAAACCATCTGTGCCTTCTAACCGGGTCAATACCAGAGCTGAAGTTAACTTAGTTTTCAATTCTTGAAAACTTTTATCACAATGATCAAACCACTCAAACTTGACCTTTTTCCATGTCAACATGGTTAAAGGACTAGATATGGAAGAAAATCCCTAAATGTATCTGCGATAGTAACCATCCAAACACAAAAAGTTATGGATATATATTAGAGAGGTTGGTGTAGGCTAGTTTACTGTAAATCTAATTAAATACCCTCACTAGAAATGATATGACCCAAGAAGGTAACTGAAGTCAGCCAAAATTCATACTTAGAGAATTTAGCATAAAGATGAAGATCTCAAAGAGTTTGAAGGACAACTCTAAAATGGTTTGTATGCTCCTCCTCACTTCTGGAGTAAACTAGAATATCATCAATGAAGACTATCACAAATAGGCAATCAATCCAAATGACATGGCCACAAACTAGAAATGGCCATAATGGGTTCTAAAAGCTGTCTTTGGGATATCATCCTCCCTAACCCTAAACTAATGGTAACTTGACTTAAGATCGATTTTGGAAAAGTTGGTAGAAACCTAAAGCTAATCTAACTAGTCACTAATCCTTGGAATAAGATATTTATTCTTGAATATAACTTTGTTCAGCTAACGATAATATATGTACATCTTAAGGGAACCATCCTTATTTTACATGAATAGGACATAGGAACCCCAAAGAGACATACTAGGCCAGCTGAACCCCTTATCCTGAAGGTCTCTAGTTGATCCTTTAACTCTCTAAGTTCTATAAGAGCCATTTTATATGAAGGGATAGATATAAGCTATGTACCATAGTCAAGGTCTATTCCAAAGTGTATCTCTATATTCGAAGGGACTCTAGTTAGTACTCTAGAAAGAAATTTAGAAATTCTTTAACTATTGGAACTGACTAAGTACTGGGGGTCTCGAAGTCAAAGTCCATAACCCAGAAAAAGTGGTAGATACACCTCTTAGAGATTATCTTAGAGATAACTAAACTACCCTCAAGTAAGAAATGAGCCAAACTTTAGAGATAACTACACTACCCTCCTATTGAAGAACTGGCTCGTCAATAAACTAAAATGGAAAAATCTAGTCCTACAATCAATTGTTGCATAACATAAATAAAGTCAATCAATACCAAGGATGACATCAGAATATACAATGTCTAACTTAATAAGATTATCTGTAATAACTTTATCAATGACTAAAATTGGGCAACTCTGGTAAATTATTTTAGCTATGATAGAGTCACCGACTAGAATAAAGGCAGAGAAAGGATAAGATAGACTCTCAGGACTAACCCGTATATGACTAGCCATATACGGGTAAATAAAGGATATGGTAGATCCTGGATCTAACAATGCATAGAGTCACTGCTATGAGCACGGAAAGCACCAAGCATGGACCCAGGTGATCAAAGTTATGGACGACATAAAGGCACCAAAAGAGACTCAAAGATACATAATCGCATGCCAGGGAAGACAGTTCAAGTTTGGAAGATAGCTTGGGCAGGATAGAAGGCTTTGAGGGCTTGAGTTGATACGACCCAAACTTGAGGGGTCAATGAGACAACTTCAAGACTTAAAGGGCTGTTTTGTCATATTGAGTCACTTTTGGGATCAATTGTATTTATTCAATAATTAGACTACTATAAATAGGTAGTCTTGCATTATGTTTAATAGACTTTGATGAAATTGATATTGAACTCCTTTGAGAGCGTAGACATAGAGTAGACGTAATTTAGCCTAATCGTAGTGCATAATTGAGGGTGGATTCTCTTAGTTGCTTGATAACTTCTTTTAACATTCAATCAAAAGATTTTTTATTTTGTGGATTCAATTCCAATTTTTATTTGATTGTGTGTTTGGATTTTATTATCGACTTACAGGTTCAATTGAAAGCTAGTGAGGGTAACCAGTCCCTTGTTGTTCATAAACCGGTAAGTTTATCATAAATTTCCACATATGTTTTCTTTGTTTCTTTCTCCCTCGTGTTTTATACGCCTCGTGTATACGATCCGCATCACTAAGCTGTTTCCTCTCTTCACTGGAGAGTTTCAACTTCTGTACCAAGCCTTCAAACTCAGCATTTTTGGATAAACGAGATCGGAAGTACTGGATAAATTTATTCTTGTTAAGGACCTCCTTGTTCTTCTCTTGAAGGAGCCTCTGGAAGCTTAACAACAAAGATCGGAGAGTAGCATTCTCCCTTTTTACTTGCTCGAGGGTGTAGGGGATTATTTGTTGAAATTAAAAGTAAATTGGATAAGTTTAATCAGAAGTCGAGGTATGTTAAAGAAAATAATTGTGTTTCATTAATAAAGAGGGCCAAGTAGGCCGTAAGGATTACACAAAAAAAAATGAATGATGATAAATAAAAAAAGTATCTATCTACTGCCCCCCACCTGATTAATGGCCGAGGCGGGCTCTATCTCGACAGGGGCCTCGAAGGAAGGAGTATCTCCGAGGTCTTCGATAGGAGATCTTGTGGGGGCTTCATCGATGGCCGTTGCACTCTCGATACAGGCCACGTCTCCGGCAGCATCAATAGCCAGAGAGCACTCGATGCGAGGTGCGTGCTCAACAGCAAAGAACTCCTGGATGTCTGGGTCAACGTCCTTAGAGCAGGACCTTAGCTCTTCCACTGTTAAAAAGGTATAGTGTTGAGCTATAAAACTGAGTATTGGGAACTCAGGCCTTTGCACGACTTTGATATACTCTTCGGCCACGCGTTCTTTCGCTTCCCTATCATAACCTAATTTCTCATCTCGAAGGGGCAGGGCAGGGAATTCCTCTAGGACCTCGTCCAGCACCACTGCGCGGTTGGATGTGAAAGGGCTTAGTTTAAAGATAAGACATATACCGAGAAGGCATTGGTTAGGGTAACCTTCTCAAAGAGTACTTCGGTAAATTCCCCTTACCGATCAAGGAACTGGTCTTCAACCGCTGCACCTCGGCTTCGGCAACCTTTTGTTTCTCTTCAGCCGCCTTCTATTTTGCCTCAGTGACCATTCTCCTCTCCTTTGAGGCCTTCAGATTGGCCTCAGCCTCTCTTCGTTGAGCTCGTTCCAGGATGAGCTCCTCTTTAAATCGATCCGCTTTTTGGGCCAAAATGGAAGCTACTTTTGTCGAAATCTATAAAATAGGAAATAGGAATTAGTGTTGGGAAAAGACATAGGTAAAAGCACGACTAGCAATTCAGAGGTATACTTACGTTTCCAAGGTCGGCCAGTGAGATGTCCTCAGCGGGGACCAACTCTACAACTATTTTCCTCTTGGGTGTTGGCACCTGAGCTGACCTGTCTCTTTTCTTACCTGCCTCTAGGGTGGGCTCTCTTTCAGGTATCCCTATTATGAGGAGGGGGCTAGAAGTAATCACCTTTTTGGCCAACCCAGTAAAGGAGCTGGGTGGTCTGTGCTTCTTGCCGAGCTTGATTTGAACCACTGTAACAAAATACGAAAAATTAGATACGTAACTTTAATAAGAAAGGCAAACAATTATCACCTCAGATATACATATTTCTAACTTAGCAACTACCTCTAGTCACTTCAGCGGCCTCGTCAAACTGTACCAACTCAGTGATCTCATTAACTGGGGTAAAGGCGTTGATTTTGGCCTTAAACAAATACACATTGTTGAAACGGCAATGTTGTGGTTTTATTTGGTCCACGAGGTCGAGGTCAGGGGTATTTACACTACCAACAACATCATTCCTAACTTTACCCAGGTACCAGTCTGGGGGAAAGTAAAAGTCACCTATTTTAACATTAAAAAATTTATCCTTCCACTCAGCATTTTTGGAAGGGCTCAGAATCCTAAAATTACAAATGAGGGAGAAGAAATACCACCCCTTTGAGGGTCCTAAATTTTTTATAGAGAAAAAATATCTAAAGCGATCTACGGAAGGTTCTACTCCTATTTTGGAGCAAACAATTTGGAACCCTACAACTGTGTGCATGGTGTTAGGTGTCAATAGTGCAAGGGTTAAATTATAGACTACCAATAACCTAGTTAACAAAGGAAACAAGGGAAACCATAACCCACTATAATGTATTCATAAAACATAGAGCAATACCTTACGGGAGGGGGAAGGGGGTAGACAAGCCTTGTCATAGGGGCAGGGAATGGTAAATTTAAAATTAGAAGTAAAATGGCATTTCCTTAAAAAAGGCAGTAAAGTGTCCGCGGATAGACTATTTGTGACCTTTTGGACAAACAAATCATGGTCATCAAAAACATTTTAAGGCATGGTCAAGAACTGAAGGTCAGGATCATCGCTGCCTACGCGATAGACCTCTATCTCATATATACCAGAAGAAGGAGAAGGGTAAGGGGAAGAATACTTACTGTTTAAGTTAACTAAAGAGGGAGGAGCGGTAGAAGTTGCGAAAGAAATGGAGAAGAGAATGCAAAGCATAAACATACGGAGAAAACCAGAGTGATGGAAGGAGGAGTGAAAACAAGAAGATATAGCTTAGAATTATAATTTTTAAATTATGACAAATAAGTGAGAAAATGAGATAATTATTGGGGGGAATACGAAATGACGGTACAGTGAATATCACCTATTCCCTAGATATAAAATTACCAGAAATGATGAGTTCATCGAGAAATTATGACACGTGTAAGGAAAAAGCAGGAATGAATTAAAACGACAGAAATAAAATGGCAGAAAAACCAGACGAGGTGAAAGCCCTACCCATTCTGTTTCATAAAGGCTATTCGAAATAAAAGATTGACTTCAGGTCCTTCAACTCGTCCTGGGCTTACGAAAGCAAGAGCAAATGATGCCAACTCGATAAGCACAGATCATAGCAACCTCGGTCAATATTACCACGGCGAATGGGAGACTAAGAAAAACTATCAATCTCAGACGAATGATATCAAAGGAATCAGGTGATGAGTTACCACTTTGGTCTTGATGCCTCAGATGTAAATATTCTAAGGTAACACTTACAAGGTGCACAACTCACCTCGGTATGTGTTCTCTCAGCACATTAACCAATCATTTCGGTAAACAACCTCAGAAAGAATTAGCTTATCCCTACTCTACAAATTCAGTCGAATGAGATAAACACACATTTCAACTCTCGAATGGGGGAGTAGTGTAGAATACCGTCCCAATAGGATAATTACTATATCAGATAAGGCTAGTAATACCGTTCCAAATAGATAATTACTAATTTCTATTAATGTCATTGAACAAAGGTAATTAAAATGAAAGTGGCAATAACCACTGCGGAGGTTACTCCCAATTTACAGCACCTACTAATGTGGCTGCGGAGGTTACTTCCTATTTACAGCACCCACTAATGTGGCCATTACAAGAGACGGGTATAAAAGCCAGAAAGCAGGAAGGCAAAGGTATGCTCACTATACTATCTACAAAGAATATTCATATACTCTTCAAAACTCTTTACTAACTTAAGCACCAGAGAATTACTCCGAGAACCACCCTGGGCTCTGTTTTGCAGGTGCTTATTTGAGATTAATTGCGGCTAAATATATCTGATATTGAAATTTGCACGACCCAAGATTAATTAGCAGTTGTAGGTGCATTGTAAAAAAGGCGATATTTATAAAGTATAAAAAAAATTTATATGATCCAAGAAATAATATTAATCAATGTTTATATGTATTAAAATAGGACTATCTTTATTTTAAAGACAAGCTATAGGCCGTCTTACCAAATAGATTTCCTAAGTAAACGTCATACATCTCCTTAAGTTACCTTCTCTCTATACGTTGTAATTAATAATAAGTACTTAGGCTACACAAATTTTATTTTCAGATATTTGTGATCTTATTTGACTTTTCCTTTTAAAAAATCATTTAGCACTCTATACATTTTTATACGACTTTAGTTTTTAGTTTTCCAAACACACTATAGGTACTGAAACCAAGCAAAGGAATACTTAATCAAAATGAAGAAAAACTACATATATCAATTGTATGAAATTGTCCAATAGCATGTGGTTGTAGCTTAACGTCTTAGTTTCGCAAGAAAAAAAAAAAGAAATTTAAAGGGGATAACAAAAGAAAAACCTTACACTCCAAGGCAAAAAACTACAGGTGACATGGAAAAAAAAAATTACTCTCTCCATCCCAATTTAGTGTGGTATTTATTTCTTTTTACTAAAAATACTCTCTCCATCCCAATCCCAATTTAATGTGACATTTATTTCTTTTTACTAGTTTATTCATGTCATTTTTTGTAATTAAAAATAATTAGTTTTAAAATTCTCCTTTTAGCTAAATAAATGTCCAAGATTTATTTTACCATACCATTCAAAAGTGTTCCTTTTTTTTTTTTTTTTTAAACACCGTAATTAGAACGGATAGAAAGAGAGTAAACAGTAACAAGATCCATTGTATAAATAACCAACGAAGTATCCTTCATATGTGTAACCATCCATCACAAGAGAAAAGAGAAAATTAAGTAAAGAAGAAGAAATGGCAAAGAGCAAAGTGTTGATAGTTGGAGGAACAGGGTACCTTGGGAAGAGATTGGCTAAAGCTAGTTTAGCAAATGGACATGACACCTA
>JBDJHY010000102.1:4226322-4272164 GCA_039654485.1 Withania somnifera | reverse complement strand
CTTTTCTTGGTTCAATTGGGAGGTGAGGGTATAAAAGTCCCTTGTTGCCCATAAACCGATAAATTGTTTAAGTTTCCACATATCTTTTGTTTTGTTTCTTTCTCCCTCAATCTTATATTGTGATTCGTAACCCGAATTGCATCATATGGTCTTTTTAAGAGTTTCTCCCATGAAGGGCGTTATGAGGTTCGAACGGAGGGGCAAGCTTAGCCCCCGGTTTGTTGGCCCTTATGAGATCACAGAGGGGATCAGTAAGGTTGCCTTCAGATTGGCTTTACCCCCTGAGTTGTCAGCAATACATCCAATGTTTCGTGTTTCGATGCTCCGTCGTTATATACCAAATCTTTCTTATGTGCTTTATTTAGAGTCAGTACGCATAGATGACCGACTATCTTATGTGGAAAAGCCTGACACTATTATTGACAGGGATGTGAGACAGCTCAAATCTAGAGATATCTTAGTTATGAAAGTTTGTTAGGCTCGATTGGAGAGTCTACTTGGGAAATAGAGAGGGACATGCAAGCCCATTATCCATACTTGTTTGAGTCTTGAGGTATCTCCCTCTTTTTGCCTTTCGAGGACGAAAGATTCTTAGTGGTGGATGTTGTAACGGCTCTCCTAATTAGTTTTCGATAGTGTTAAATTAAGTTGTTTTAATTTAATTAATATTTTTATTGTGTTAGCATACCAAATTATGTTGAAGTTTTTTTTTATTTTAAGGGGTAGATTTTATTAGAAATAACTTTTTATTAATTTATATATATTTAAATTATTATAAATAGTTTATATTAATTTATATGATACCTGGTTATTTAAAAATTGGGAGGTGGGATAAAGATTTCCCCTAAATATAAGTGCATCACCCCACCTCTTACCCTTATATATATATATATACTACCTCATATGCTTTTGGTAGAATATTGGTTGCCAATTAATGTTTCCTTATTTCTAAAAGAAACCAAAAAGGAACAGAGAAGCGTAGTTCCAATTTTCCTCTCGCCTTGCAACCCCAACCACTTATTTAAGGCTAGTTTTGATGGTTTTGCTCCGTAAAATCTCGGTAGCTTGGTTCCTCGTGTGTTTCTATCCGGTAAACCCTTGTTTTTATTATAGTTTCAATAATTTTTTATAGTAAACAAATATTTAGGGCTTATATCTTTAATTCTACCTGTGGAATTGAGCCATAATTTGTGCCACACGATCCTCACTTCGTGCTCTTTATGTTGATATAATTATTTCCTGATTTTGAGCTTTAGGGTTTTGGACCCAATTTTTAGTCAAGACTTTGGCCCTGCTATTTATATAGCAATATAGGTGTTGTTTTACTCGTCTTGACTTGTTGATTATGTTTTTGATAGTCTCACTCATATTCGAAATTTGAGCGGAGATTTTACCTCGTTGGGCACGCTTTCAGAATTATTCTTCGACAGCCAGGTAGGTTAGGTTTATTGTATTATTGATTGAGTATTGATATAACATTTACATTGGTAAATTCCCAACTCGGGGCTGGAATACTAGTCTGGAGCCCCGTTATATTTACACTTTAGCATAACCATTTTGCTGGCCTTATCGCTCGGTACTCGACCTTAGAACTATGTAAGCCTACTTGCGTGTTTCACGCAGACTCTAGACTGTAGGATGGTGGGGGAGGAGTAACACCTTTGATGTATATTATCTATACACGGACTCTAGACCGTAGTGAGGTTGGGAAGAGGATTATACTAGTGATTAGGGCTTACTAGCCATCCCCCGGATTTGCTGTTTAGTGGCCTACAGGCCGATCCTAGGTATGTTGTTTATTTTCTCTTGATGTGTATGTGTTGTTATTATAGTCATAAAATGATTATTAATTTCTTCTGATGTTGCGTGATACTTGATAGAGCGAGGTTTTGGGTTGACTAGGGGAAACTAGACTTGACCTGTTTCTCCTGCTATGCATATTTATGGGCTCAGGATGAAATTCGATATTCCTGCTTGATGATTACGCCATTACTTGACATTTATGAAAGAGTGTATAGGGGATTGGTTCCCTTTATAGACTCTCCGACCTAGGTCGCTACGTCGATGCCCACGGTACTGTGCAGCCTAGGTGGAGGGGTATACGGGGGGAGGAAGAGTAAATATACAGATAGAGATCTTCTGTGGATGTCCTTCACGTCCTGGTGGAACCCGATTTATATATATATATACATGGTCCTACAGTGCCATGGGTCACCGAAGAAGACAACATATGGGTATTGGGGTATTCTATAGCACTCCTTGGGCAGTACTTTTTGGTTATATCGGTTGTTAGTGTACTTTTGAGATTTATCTAATATTGTTTGTTCGTAGTTTCACCTGGTTATGAATTCACTGAGGATCCAGGTAAGTGGCATACTGTTTAGCTATCTGTGAATTTATTATGCCAGTTTATAATTTCCCTTTTTTTTATTGATCGTTTTTTACCTTGTTTATGCTTATTGCTATTCAGTCGACCTATGCCTACCGAGTACCCATTTTTGTTGGTACTCATGCTACACTTTTGCATCATTTTGGTGTAGATCCGAGCACGAGTCAGTAGCGGGTTCTCTATCGAGCCAGATAGAGTTGTGTTATTCCGGAGATACAATCAGCATCAAGCATCCTTGCTGCTCCTGGTCTTCTTGTGTGTTGGAGTTGTTCCATTTTAGACTTGGGATAGCTTGTGTATATACATTTTGGGTCACGCAGATTTGTATTCTGTTCTTGTTACATATATTTATAGTACCTCATCGGCCATGACACCAGATTTTGGGAGGTGTGTTTTTTTTGTTTTGTTGAGTTGCCTCTTCTTTCCTTCCTAGTTTTTCTTTGGTGTTATAGGTAATGGCCCACCGCTACTTGGTCTGGGCCAGAGATTAGGCTTGTCTATAGGTGAAGTATAGACGCCATCACTTTCCGATTTTTGGGTCGTAACATGTGTTCACTGATTATTTGTTATTTAATTTTATTTATTTAAAAAATAAAATTTAAATCGTGCATTTCATGATATGCGTTAGGAGAAATGGGGTTAGGGTCGTGCACTTAACAGTTAGCATAGCAGTTTTGTTTTAATTAATTTTTTTAAAATTTTTTATTTATGTTCCCTCTTTATTTCTGTATTTTATATATAATTTTTTTTAAAATAGATATAACTATATACTGCATATTTAACTAAAGTAAAGTCTAACGGAGTGAAATGTAATTTTTTTAAAAAAATTATATCTAAATTCAAATCTATAAACAAATTAACTTAAATCACCCTCAATTCAAAATTTAAAAATAAAATATAAGCCAAAATACAAATAAATGGTGCAGGAGATAATTGCAGTCAACTCCAAATATTGAGTATGAAGGAATTACGTGATTGATTCATTCTATCCTTTAATTTTTTTTTTGTTTTTCGTTTCAACTCAAGATGAAAGAGTGGACAAACTGACCATGAAACAATTTTAGTAGATTCAGAATAAAATATTTTATTAAAATAATATAAATATGTAATAATTTTTAAAAATTGATAAGTCTCAAAAACTTACGAAGGTAGAATGCTCCGTCTAGTAACACTGAACCACGATTGTAACCTGTAAAACAAAGCCAGAGTGGTCCCCGAGGTCGTTCTCCGATGCTTAGTTAGTCAACAAACAGTGAGAGAACTCCAAGAATTATACAGTGAGTAATATTTTGAACGTACCTTTGTCTTTGAACTTACTGAGGCTTTTATAAATGCCTTAATAGAAGGAAAGTTGTTACGCAGAGTGATTTTTGGGATTTGATGTAACTGAGTATCGTAATCCTACCATAACTTTACCACTTATAAATGGTGGTATATTCCTTGTATGATTCTACTCCTATTCAGGAGTTCTCTATTAAGGTAAATATTAATTACCTTGTTGTGTCGCTATTTGTATGGGCCCCTGCTATTAGACTCATATTATTTAGGTGGGTCAATGTGTCCTTTTAGTTACATTCCTACAAAAATAATAACTAATAACTAATTACTATTTAACTTAACTAAATTATTAAAAAATATTACATGTGTTATCATTTTAGGATGCCATTTGATAAATTTCTAGGTTAGACCTTTCTTACCTATATAGAAGATAGAGTAAGAATTTCCCACTTTTAAAACTATCTAGGGGAAGAAGATAACCCAACTAATGGATAATGTCAAACTCAAAAGAAAACTACTAACATGAAGAACCTGATGTCAATAAAATGGTAACACTAACCTTAATGATACAATGCTAGAATATGTAACGTCAATCTTAATTATGATATCCATTAGAATACATTTCTTACAATAAATGTTCTCTAACTGCTTCGCATTGATTACAATGTAAATTCATAATTAGAGAGTTTTGAGATATGTAATTCTTTTGCCTTTTATTCCTACATAATTATTCTAAATATAAGTATGGTGTCTATTAATTGATTTTTTGAATTTAAAAAAGATAAGTTAAAAAAAGAAGGAGAAAATCAAGAAAAGGAGAAAAAAATAAGTTACTTTGGTTCAAGAGATTTGCTGGGTAAATGTGTCGCCACAAAAAAAAAAAAGAGTAAAAAATTGATTGGGAAAAATCTGATCCTGAAATGAAAATAAAACAAGGAAATTGGAACTAAAAGTGAAGTAATCATCTATATGATAGATAAAGAATGCATGTCATTGTTTCATAAATTGTATTTATTTATTTATTTATTATCGCATATGATATTCATACTACATATTTTTAAAGACTCCTGAAATTCAAAAGAAACGGTATCAGATAAATGAAAAAGGCATTTTTTTTAAAAAAAAAAAAGGTTTCTGTCAGATGCTATAATAAAAATTAAAGTATGAATTATAAAGTTTTCTGTCAGATTATTGAATTCTTTTATCTCATCTAATTCTCCATTTGATATGAAAAAAGTTCCATGTTCACCACAAAGTTTAAATTTATTGGTGTTTGTCTACTGTAATGATTGAAAAAGCAATTTCTTCAAATTCTTTAAATAGCCCCTAACCGCTGTTTCTCAGCTCCCATATCCTGCAATTTCAGACCAAAAACTTAATAAAAAAAAATAAAACATGCACATTAGAATAGTATATATATATATATATATATATATATATTACATATGGACATTTTATATTTACAGGAAACTATAAGGAAGACATAAAAACACATTTCCACAACACTAATTAAAGATTGACTTCCATTCCAGTTTACCATTCATAGTTATCGTACATATAAAATAATTAAAAGTCTCTCAACATTAACATACTTAACTATTAGGATAAATTTTACTCCTTTATATACATAAACTCACAAACATGCATGAATTTGTATCATGTATATAACTTTGAAAAATAGACAAATGAAGACAAATCATTAATATCCATCACAAATTAGTACAAAAATTTTGTAAAGTATACAGGAAAAAAAAAATACATGCACTTACATATTTGAATCCTTTTCTCTAGATATTTGATATTTCTCACGAAGACAGTAAAAAACAAAAAAAGTATATTGCTCCGTGAATTTGTGAATTGTAAATATGCGTATGGCAACTGCAGTTTAGAAAATATAGCGGTGTGTGGGGAATGTAATCGTGGGGAGGAAATGAAGAAGTGGGAGTAGTTGGGTGATTTGTAATACCATTTCTTTGTTTTTATTCTTACTTTTTAATACATATTTTAAAAATAACTATCGTAAATCAAATTTAAAACTTCGTATATTTTTATATTCAATATCAACTTTTTGTTTTCTATTCAATTTGTTTATTTACACACACACACTTAAAAAAATCCTATATACTAAATTAAATTTGATATTAAATGAATAATAGTGATTTAGAATAAATGAGATCCTTCGATGCTTTTTTGTCCAGACTTTGTGTAGTGACTCTTGGGGACATTTCCGTGATTCTCGTGTTTTCTATGCGTTTAGAGCGTTCTTGTAACTTTCCCAAGTCGTTTATGACTTGCTGGGATCAGTAGGTTGGTTTCCTGTCAGTTTTACAGTTTAAATTCCTTTAAATATTGTTACTTCGAGACTTCCTCAGCTCATATGATCCTGAATCTCCTTTTTGTCGATTCTATTGAGCCCAGAATATAGACTATATAAAGATTTCATATATGGATTGTCGAAACCGGACTTCTTTGCATTTAGACCCTCAATTATTCAGGTTGAGGCTCGCTGGGTGCCAAAGCATCGTGATCGGGTGGCCTTGGACGCGATCGCATAACCCAGGCCCCTTGTGCATCGTGATCATGTGGCTGTGCACTGTGATCGCGTAGGGCATGCTCAGCATTCATCGCGATTATGTGGCGGTGGAATATTATCGCATAGGTCACCTGGAAGGCCTATATAAAGCTTTCTCGTTCCTTTTTCTTCCATCGTCTCCTCATTTTGCTGAGATTTTTCATGGGAAATTGATTAAGTTGAGGTCGATTAAGGTTCCAACTTGAAGGTTTTCTCTTTAGAATCATATCCCGTTGTTTCTACGTTTGTTTTTACCCAATAATTCTTCATGTTCACTATTATAATAAGTTGCCATTATACATAAATTTTCCAGGGCTTATATCTTCAATTCTTACTATTAGTTTGAGCTTTATTTTGTACTATATGATGTATGGGCTGTGCTTTACGTATTGGTATAAATATTTTAATTTTTCAAACTATCAGGGTTTTTGGACCCGTTTTTAGTTTGGATTTCGACCTTGCTATTATATAGCAATATGGGTCTTGTTTTACTCCTTTTGACTAACGAAATACATTTTTACTAGATTCGTGCGGTGCCGATCTTGTTCGTTATTCTTTGCTTACTCCAGCATGACGGTCATGTCGAAGTTTTTTCCAACACCAGGTAGGCTACGATTTACTTTCTTCAGACTGGGTATTAGTGTAGCGTACGTATGGTAAAATACTATCTCGGTCCTGTGATTACTAGTTAGAACCTGATATGCTTATTCTTTCAGCCTATGACCAATTTAGCTGGCTTGTCGCTTGGTTACTGTACTGTCCTACCTGCGTGTCTCATGCTGACTCTGGCTATAGTATGGTTGGGAGAAGAGTATAACATTTGGTGCGTATTAATTATATGCTGACTCTGGAATGTAGACTAGTTGGGAGGGGATTATACTAGTGGTTAGATCTTAGTAGCTATCCTCTAATTTAGGTTGGTGGTTTTAGAGATGATTTAGGTAGGCTGACTATTTTGTGTTCTACCTGAGATGTTGTGTATACTTAGGGCGTGTGTGGTCCTATGGGCCATAGAGCTGTGCTGGGTAGTTAGCAGCCCTATGTGATCACAATGCTTTGCTAGACAGTTAGCATCTATGTGTGATGATATTGTGTCCTAGCCCGGTGCGAGACTGAGAGTGAGTTGTATTGGACCAAGCTATGATAGCTCCATGTTTTTCCTTGTATGGGGTGTACTTGGCCCTTAGAGGGCGCCTCTGGACAGTTGTGGCATTTTTGTTGAGATTTCTCGTGGCTCAGGACCGTAATTAGGCTAGAAGAGGATGTACTTTGTGATTAGGGCTTGACAGTCATCCTATATATTCCATTTAGCAGCCTTAGACCAGTTAGGCCTATTGAGTGGTTTTCTGTAGTAAGCATGCATTAAACGTTTTTAAAGTTAACTTGATTTTGACAGAGTAATAACTAGAAACTGATCTCATATATTCTTATATCTTCCGGTCTATGTTCATGAGAAGTATGAAGCTATTTTCTCACACCATCTGAGGCTATTTGGTCATTATCACTGTGATTTCTAGATACTACTTATATGGAGACAGTTAGGTCTTACCGAGATTGAATTTTTCCTACATGACTAGACTTGAGTTTCCACTCGAGAATGAAGTGAAATGATGTAGGGTTGCTAAAATAATAAAGGAAAACTGTGCAGAATTTATATGCTGGCAAGTGCGGCATGCCGCGGTCGCACTATATGGGTGCGATCGCGCTTAAGGAACTCATATCATTTATCTCGATCACGTGAGCTATGCATGATTGTGTAGGAGAAATAACTTTTCTCAACGCGATCACGTTGGGACACTGCAATCGCGCTAAGTTCCTGCATCTGCACCAGTTGCAGGTTGCTGCTACATTTTTTTCCAGAATTTCCAGGTAGGAGTTCAGGGATCAAACAAAGTCCAATTTTGAAAAAATAAATATGCATACAGCATGGAAATGATATTCCAGACTCAATGGATTCAAAAAAACTTAAATTTGAGGTCATTTACGCAAAATTACCCCTCAAACCCAAGATAGCCAAAAATGCATTTCTCCACCAACGCCTCGAAAATGCAACGATAAGTCCAGACATTATACCACCACCTCACCTAGCCTAAAATCATCATACCGGGGATGCTGTCAGAATTTCAATCCGACCCTCCGAACATCAAAATATCACTCAAACTCCACTTTAGGCCATAAACTTAACTAAAATCTACAATTTTGCATAATTTGCAATCAAGAACTCCAAATCATAAACTTAAGGTCAAACTTGACTTTGTTTGGTATTCTAGAGCTAACGAAACTATCAGAATTAAATTCTGAGATCATCTTGAAGGAAAGTTGACTTTGGTCAACGAGTACATAGTTTTAGGCTCTAAAACAGGGAATTTGAGATATTTCTCAATCGAGTCGCCAGGGATCCGAAGTGTCGGTCCCAGCAAGTCAGAAATAACTTAGGGAAACTACTAAAATTCTCTAAAATGCAAAACATCATGTATTTATCATAAATAACCATGAGGGACGTTACACATAGTTCTATCAAAATAATGGTACTTATCTACCTGATTAATTCCAAAGGGAAAATAAAATAAAATTACAGTATTGTCACCATACTATAAAAAGTTCTATTTTTGTGCTTATTGGAATTCAAGGCACAAAAAAGATGGTAGAATACAGAAGGACCATACAAAGAATTAACATCATTACGGGCTAAAGAAATAGTCAACTTTTAAAACAAACATGTTATTTTATTGGAATAACCCTTAAGGTCATTGTTTTGTTTTCATTTTTACTATTTTATCCTTCTAATAGTTTCATGTCAAAAAAAGTTTGTTTCCTTGGTTAGTTTGGGAATAAGATGACCTTTGAGTTGGGTTTTGGAGATTTTTTGGTTTTAAGAGTCTTAAAGGGTGAAATAAGGAACTATAGGAGTCATTTGGTGTTCAGGACCTTCTATCAGAAATTCGTTAGTTCCATCAGCTCCGAAATGTCGAGTTTGGTCTAGTAGCAACTTCATTTCCTTTTTTAGGCCATTCATTGTCACTTTAGGCGATTAGACGGGCTAAAGTTAAGTTTTAAGTGAAATGGCTGACTTTGGTCAATATTCAAGTTTAGAGTGCCCAAATAAAAAATACGATGACTCTATTGGATTTGAGAGGCTTTACCCTAGAATGAGGTTTTTTATATTTTTTGTAAGCCCAGAGGCATTTTGATATTTTTAGTTAAAAATAGACCCTATTGGGTATCGAAACAAGGAGACCTCGTATCCATATTTTTGCTAGATCCGTTGAGTCCAAAATGTCAAAACTAATATGTATGTATATATAGTTTGTCATTACAGGATTTCAAATGAATCTCGAGGGTCCATTCAAAAATTATTTAGAACTTGTGAATTATTGTCAAGGAACTGTTGTGCTGCTCCCAGAAGAATACTATGATCGCGGGCAAGAGGTCGCGTTCAAGGAGCATTGGACTATAAAATCATCGTGTTCCCATGGGGTTGGCAGTGTTCATGATACATTGACTTGAGATGACCATCTGCGATCTGATGTGTAGTTCGTGATCGCGATGGATTAGCAGGGTTGACCTCTGCGATCGGGGAGTAGGAACCATGAAATCGGTGAATGTCCAAGTGTATTGTTATGATTTTAAAAAAATCGAGTCTTTCTCACATTGTTCATGCAATACACGAAGTAAAAACCCTAATTTAGCAAAGTTGATTAAGGTTTTCAAAGATTATAATTAGGTAAGTATTCTAATCACTTATTCATCAATTTCCCACTACTTTAACATGTTCTTACATCAAAATTATATAATTTTGAACTCCAAAACAATGAGTAAAATGTGAACTCAAAAATAAAAAGAATGGGATTTTTACTATGAAATCAAATGGGGTTCTAATAAAGCATGATGTTTAACTTAAAACCAAATAATGATTAACATATTTTTACGATAAAGTTTTGATTTTAACCTCGTTTCCTCGGGATTAGTTTTTGTATAAACCTTAATTATTTGAGTCTTGGGTGTTGATTAATGTATTTTCTTGTATTCTTGGTGTTGGTAACTATATTATGCTCTTATGGAGGCTCAAAAGAAGGGTAAAGCTCACAAATGAGAGATTTCTCCCATTTTAAGGCAATTTTAGGTTATTTGGTCTTTTTATGAAATTATAGTGATTACTTGCTAGTTATGTGTAGTTGGGGAAGATGAATTACTTTAGGTTGATTGTACTGACATGTGCCGGGTCAGAATAAGGGAATTATTTGATGATATGACTTCATAAATTGTGACCTTGTTCTATATTGTAACTAGATGAAATGCCATGACTTAATTGAAACACATTGAGATGAAATTATAATGAAAAGTACCTCATGATAACTCAATTGGTAGACCATTTTTGTATAACCTTGTTGAAGTTAGAATAAAATGGGTAACTTGATGATTTTTTACTCCTATGATTATTTGATTTATTCACCGTACTCTGATTTGATGCCACTTTTCATACTTACATTGATATGTCCTTATCTGTTCCTACTATGCTTGGAAATCGAATAGCAACCGTGATTTAGGGATCTAGGTATTTGAGGTCTCTGTCGAACAAACATTGTTGAGATATTTTAGATATTGGTGCCAGAGGATTTTGCTAGGCGGTGATTTATGGCCTGAGATTTCTATCAAGCTATGGCTTATGACTTGAGGTTTCTACCAGGCATTGATATGATAAATGAACCTGAGGTTTCTTCCAGGTATTGATATATGATGCATCGATGTTTCATCCCGGTATCTATCTTAAATTACTTCTTATTTGGATTACCCGTCCTCCCTATGACTTGTACTTACTTGAGATTACTTGAAATTTCATTGATTATTAATTTGATTTAATATTATTAACCATCCTGAGGTGCTTACTATGGTAGTAGAAATGGTGATAATTGTTCCTTGTGAGAGATACTTATAATCATTCATCTTTTGTTGGGTATTATTGGGTGGGCTCCTGTATATAAAATGTTTGCAGGTTGCAGTATCGGAGGGTGGTTGAAAGTCAGGAATAGTCACTAGTCATTTATACTTAGACCAGTCGAGGATGTTGTTGATTACCATTGTATTAATTGTACTCACCTTGGTTGTTCTGCACTTTTTTACAGGTGCTATAGCGGACCAGTCTTATGCTCTCTTTCTTCAGACATAGCTACTTATCCCCAGATCTTTAGAGGTAGATGTCACGCATTTGCATTCTCCGGATTCTCTACTATTAAAGTTTTTTACCCTAAAGATTTTAATATTTATTTAAACCTTGTATAAACCATCATTTAATGGATATGTACAGTGCTACCTAGTTTTGGGGATTGTATTAGATTATTTCTGCAGTTTTTATGGATAATTACTTATATCTTACTTTCTACTTTTAAATTGACTCTTCCTTTGATTAAATGAGCTAAGATGACCTATCGGGTTGGGAAGGTAGCTTCTATCATGCCTAGATTTTGGGAGGTGACAAGTTGTTGTTAGAGCCCTAGGTTCGTAGGTTTCACTGTACACAAGCCAAGTTTAGTAGAGTCTCGTGGATCGGTGTGAAGATGTTCATTACTTATCCTCTAGATGCTATGAAATTCTAGGAAAACATTTCTTCATTATTTTATTTCTATCTAGCATGATTGATTTGCACGTGCTGAGTCCCTGTGTGTTTTGTTTAATAGATGGAGAGGACCAGAGCTTTGGGCAACAAAGTTGATGAGCACTAAGATATACCTGAGCCAGCTTCCAGGCTAGAGGCAAAGGCAGAGTTTGAGGCTAAGGTAGAGCCCAAGGTAGGGCTAAAAGGCCACCCCAACTAAGGGTCGAGCTAGGGCAGTTTTACCAGAGACGGGGACAGATAAAGTTGAGGAGAAGATTCCTCAGGAGTATGTTACGACCCTTATGTTAAAGGATACATTGTTGAGAGTTCTTAAGAGAGTGGCACAAGGCGGTATACCCTAGGTTTTACAGACTAAAGGTGGGACAGTGACCCCAAATTAGTACGCCATCCCGAAAGTTTATGATCCGATGGGTCAGCCACCCAAGGTTTAAGTTTTGATAGGGAACTTCCTAGTAGTTTAGGGGCTAGTGGGGTAGCCACCAATTATACATCGAGTTCACAAGCTTCAAATTCTAGGGTTACAACCACAGTCATTGCTATAATGTCGGGTTAGCACTAACGAAACGATATGAGAGGTTCAGAAAGATGGACTTGCCACAGTTTTAGGGAAATTGGCTGAGGATCAATATGAGTTTCTGGTCACTTTCAATTAGCTACTCCAGAGTATCGGGTTGCTGCTAATGCATGGGGTAGATTATAGAGTTTTGCAGCTTTGAAGGCCAGTTCTAGTTGTGGCATTCTTATGTTTATTTTAGACCAGATGGGTCTCCTTCCCTAACTTGGGAGATATTTCTCAGGATTTTATGGATAGATATATATCCTGAAGTATGATAGATTATCTGCATTGACAGTTTGATAAGATGAGGCAGAAGGGGATGACTGTTTGTCTATCTTGCCATATAAGAAGGAGAAGATAGCTAGGTTTATGAGGGGGTTGATCGCACTCGAAAATTTGATATTTAAACCCTTTTAAATGGAGGGAGCCACATTACATGGTGTGATTGAGGAAGCTATAGGCTTTGAGCATCTGTGTAGGGTCTAGTTTAGTGATAGTAAGGGAAAGATGACTCGTTCTCTTGGCCAATTTTTGGGGGCCTCATCTGGGGTAGAGGTTTCTTTTCATCATGTTAGGTATTTCTCACCGTTGAGTACCATTTCAGGCAGCCATACAGACCTCGAGTGCTAGTCAGGTGGTTCAGAGTGCATCCAACCCAGTACCAAGTTATTATGAGTCTTATCAAAGGGGTTCAGGTTGAGGTGGCCATTCAGGTTCCTAGGGTTACACACAATAACCTTTATCTCCCAAAGAATGTTTCTCTTGTGGAGAAGAGGTATACATGATGAGACAGTGTCCTCTCAGTGTATTCATGGGGGTATAAAATATGCCATAAATTTCTCTATAATCTCATACTCTGGTTAAAGTGTCGTCATCTCCGTGTAAAGGTAAAAGAGGTGGATATATGGGTAAATATACACATACTAGTAGAGGTTCACAACAGGAACAAATAGGTTAGAGTCGTGCTCTAATTCAACCTAGAGGTATGTACATAGGCCTTTCCATGGAGACCTGAGGCTGAGTCTTCTGATGTTGTAATCACATGTATCATCCCGCTTTGCCATAAATCTACATTTGTTCTATTTTATCCTTAATCTACCTATTAATATGTATCTATATACTTTACTGTTGGTGTTGACATGTTATCTGATGCATTGGCTATACCTATTTGTATGTCTATTCCTGTGGGTGAGTCCTTAGTAGTGGATTGAGTGTGTAGATCCTGTCTTGTAGTCTTGTTGGGGTTATGAGACTTGGGTATTCCTGATCTTTCTTGATATGATAGTTTTAATGTTATTTTGGGTATGGATTGGCTTACCCTGTGTCATGCTATTTTATATTGCCATGCCATGACTATTACCTTATGCATGCCTAGTATTCTGAAGGCAGAATGGAAGGGTACGTGCGGGCCGTATCCTTGTAGAGTTATATCTTTCCTTCAAGCTTGGAAGTTTGTGGAGAAGGGGTGTTTATCTTATTTGGCCTTCGTGCGTGATGTTAGTATTGATCCCCCTTCCTTAGAGATGGTCCCTACGGTTAGAGATTTTATTGATGTGTTTCTGACTGACCTTCTCGATGTCCCTCCTAATAGAGATATTGATTTTGGTATTTATTTGGAGCCAGACACTAAGCCCATTTCTATTTCTTCTTACTGTATGTCTCCTTCTAAGTTGAAGGAATTGAAGGATCAGTTGCATGACTTTCTTATAAAGAGCTTTATTCATCCTATTGTGTCACCTTGGGGTTCCCCAGTCTTATTTGTGAAGAAAAAAGATAGTTTTATGCGCATGTGTATTGACTACATGCAGTTGAACAAAGTGATCGTGAAGAATAAGTATTATTTTCCTCACATTGATGATTGTTCGACTAGCTTCAGTTTTTCTTAAGAATGATTTATTACCATTAGTTGAGGATTAGACCTTCAGATATTCTGAAGACAACTTTTCGGACTAGATATGGCTACTATGAGTTCTTGGTGATGTCTTTTGGTCTTACCAATGCCCAAACCACGTTCATGGATTTGATGAACAGTGTGTTCATCCTTATTTGGATTCGTTTGTGATTGTTTTCATTGATGATATCTTGGTCTATTCCAATATAGAGGTTGATCATATTCGACACGTAAGGACTGTACTTTAGAGTCTACGAGAGGAGAAGTTTTATGCCAGTTCCCAAAGTATGAGTTTTCATTGAGCTTTATAGAATTTTTAGGGCATATGGTATCCAAGGAGGGTATTATGGTCGATACGTCCAAGATTACGACTATGTATGATTGAGCGGAACCTTCCTCGCCTATTGAGATTTGGAGTTTTATCAGTCTAGCTAGTTATTATATGAGATTCATGCAGGGTTTCTCTTCTATTTCATCTCAATTGAATAAGTTGGCTCGGAAGAATGTAGCTTTTCATTGGTCGGATGAGTGTGAGGACTGATTTCAAAAGCTTAAATCTTTATTGATTTCTACTCCTATTCTTAATTTTACCATGAAGGGGAAAGGCTTCACCGTGATTGTGATACTTCTAGAGGTTCTTGGGTGGAGTATTGATACAGGAGGGTAAGGTGATGGCCTATGCTATGAGCCAGTTGAAGGTTCATAAGACGAACTACCCTACTCATGATTTGAAGTTTTGTTGTAGTGGTGTTTGTGTTGAATTTGTGGAGGCACTATCTCTGTGGAGTTCATTGTAAGATGGTCACCAATCATAAGAGTCTTAAGTATTTTTTCAGCCAGAAGGATCTTAATTTAAGGCAGGGTCGTTGGATAGAGTTGCTAAAGGATTATGATGTTACTATATTATATCACTCGGGCAAGGCCAACATGATGGAAAATTCCCTTGGCAAGAAGTCCTCGATTATGGGTAGTTTTTCTTCTATTCGTATTGAGGATCATCCTTTGGCTAGAACTATTCAGAGTCTAGCTAACAGTATAATGAGATTGCAGCTTTCTGAGGATTGTGGTGTCCTTACTTGTATGGAGGCCTGCTCTTTGTTTATGGAGCAGATTCAGGTGACTCAGTATGATGATGCTAGGTTGAGGTCCATTCGTGATAAGGTGTTGTGAGGTGACACCAAGTAGGTCGTGCTTGATTCAGAGGGGGTTTTGAGGATTAGGGACCAGATTTGTGTCCCTAAGTCCAATAACTTAGTCAGGTTGATCTTGGAGGAGGCTAATAGTTCTAGATATTCCATTTATCCAGGGGCGATGAAGATGTATCACGATTTGAGTCATCATCTGGTGGTATGGTATAAAGAAGGACATTGCAGACTTTGTTGTTAGGTGTTTGAACTGTTAGTAGTTGAAGTTTGAGCACCATAGGCTGGGAGGTGTCTCACTGAGAATGCCCATCCCCACTAGAAGTGGGAGTGTTTAGCCATGGACTTCATTGTTGGGTTGTCTAATACATCGGGGGGTTATGAATCCGTTTGGCTAGTGGTTAATTGATTAACTAAGTATGCGCATTTCATTCCAATGAAGGTAAAGCACAGTGCTAAAGAGTTGGCTCAAATTTATATTATCCAGATAGTTCGGTTGTATGGAGTCCTAATAGCTATTGTATCTGAATGAGTTACTCAGTTTATTTTGCACTTTTGAAGTACTATGTAGTGTGAGATAGGTACTCAACTTGATATAAGCACAAGTTTTCATCCTCGGACCAATGGCTTGTTTGAGCATACTATTCAAGTGTTAGAGGATATGTTGCGAGCATGTGTTATTGAATTTGGTGGTTGTTAGGATCGATTCCTACAACTTTTAGAGTTTGTCTATAACAACAGTTATCATTCGAACATTCAAATAACACCTTATAAGGCATTGCATGGTAAGAGATATAAAATATCAATTAGGTGGTTTGAGACTTCAGAGGAGAGGTCGTGGGGTACATCTTTGTTCCGAGACTCCATGGAGAGAGTTAGGTTGATTTAGACCCAACTACCTTCATCCTGGAGTAGGCATAAAAGTTATGTTGATAAGAAGGTATGCCATTGGAATTCATGAAGGGGGATGGAGTGTGGTTGAAAATGTCTCCCATGAAGGTTGTAATGATATTTGGGAAGAAAGGGAAGTTTATTCCTCATTTCATTGGTCCTTTTGAGATTCTAGAGCTGAAGGGAGAGGTGAATTACAAGTTAGCCTTGCACCTGGTTTATCTGCGTGCATCCGATCTTTCATGTTTCCATGCTTTAGAGGTACATACCCGATGAGTCTCATGTTCTTTAGTGAGATACTTCTAATTTGGACCTAGATTTATCCTTTAAGGAGGAGCCAGATGCCATTTTTGATAGATAGGTCTGGAGGCTTTGGCCAAGTAGATACTTTTATTGAAGGTGCAGTGGAGGCATCGACCGATCGATGAGGCTACTTAGGAGATTGAGTTAGATATGCTTAGTCAGTACCCTCAGCAGTTTGACCATTCTTTTTTCTTTCTTATGTTCGAGGGAGAACATAGTTTTTAGTGGTAGATATTGTAATGACCCTCAAGGTTATTTTTCCATTTTCATTGTATTTTAACCATTTTACTCTTTCCATAGTTTCATTATGTCAAACAATTTTTTTCATGATTGGTTAAAGAACAGGATGGCCTTTGATTTGGTTTTTGGAGATTTTTGAGTTTTAAGATCCTTAAAAGGGGTAATGAGGAATTATTGGGGCCATTTGGAGTTCAGGACCTCGTATAAAAAATCTGTTAGTTTCATCAACTTCAAAATATTGAGTTTGGTCTAATAGCACCTTCATTTCCTATTTTAAGCCATTCATGGTGATTATGAGATATTACCAATTCTAGTATAGCCTTCGTAAATCACAGCAGACACCCAACCATAGACGAGTTAAAGTTGAGTTATAAGTAAAATAATTGACTTTGGTCTGCATTCAAGCGTAGAGTGACCGGATCGATAATCCAATGATTATGTTGGATTCAGAAGGTGGTTTCTACTCTAGAATGTGGTTTTTTTATATTTTTTGTAAGCCTAGGGTCATTTTGGTATTTTTAGTTAAAAATAAAGCTATAGCAAGTATTGGGTCAAGGAGACCTTGTATCTGTATTTTGATGATTTCATTGAGTCGAAACGTAAAAATAGATATATATGCATATATGGTTTGTCGTTAGGGGATTCCAAATGAATCTCAATAGTCCATTCAGATATCATTTAGAATTTGCAAATCGCTGTCAAGGAACTGTTGTGCTGCTCCTAGGCGATCACAGAGCTCGCGATGGGGACGCATTTGCAGAGCATTAGACTGGGAAAACATTGAGTTCACGTGGGATTGGTCGCATTCACGATGCTTTAACCTGGCTGACCTTCAGTGATCACGATGTGTAGTCTACGATCACAATTAATTAGATGGCGTTAACCTCCGCGATCGCTGAAGGGGGACCGCAAACGCAGTAAAGGGCCAGGTTCACTGTGACGATTTTTAAAAGGAAAAACCTCAATTCTTTCTCAAACTGTTCATGTAATACATGCACTAAAACCCTAATTTGGCAAAGTTGATCAAGGTTTTTTTAAGATAGCCATTGAGTAAGTGTTCTAGTCACCTTTTCATCAATTCCTCACTGTTTTGGCATATTTTTACATCAAAATTATATGATTTTAAACCCCAAAACAGAGTAAAATGTTGAACTCAAAGATGAACAAAACTTGGGATTTTTGCTATGAAATGAAATGGGTTTCTAATAAAATGTGATATTTATCTTACCCAAGTAATGAGTAATATATTAATATGATAAAATTTTAATTTTAACTCATGGGCCCAGGGTTAGTCTTTACATAAATTTTGATTGTTTGAGTCTTGGGTGTTGATTAGTATATTTTCTTGTATTCTTGGTATTGGTAACTAAACTATGCTCGTTTGGAGGCTTAAAAGAAGGGTAAAGCTCACGAATGAGAGATTCGTCCCATTTTAAGGCAAGTTGAGATTATTTGGTCTTTTTATAAAGTTTAGAGATTACTTGTTAGTTTTGCGTAGTTGGGTACTTGGGGTTGATTGTGATGACATGTGCCCGGCCAAAATAAGGGAATTGTTTTATGATGTGACTTCATATATTGTGACTTTGTTCTATCTTATAAAACTAGATAAAATACATACATTGAGATGAAAATTGTAATGAAAAATACCTCATTATAACTTAATTGGTGGAATTATATAATTTTCGTAAAGCCTTGTGGGGATTATAATAAATTGGGTAACTTAATGATTGTCTACCCCTGTGATTACTTGATTTATTTAATGTACTCTAATTTAATGCCACTTTCCATGCCTACATTGATATATGGTTTTTCGTTCTTATTGTGCATGAAAATTTAATTCTGGCTGTAATTTAGGAATATTGTATCTAAGGTTCCTGTCGGACACAAGTTATTGAGATATTTCAGATATTGGTATCTAAGGTTTCTACCGGGCGGAGATTATAGCCTGAGGTTTCTGTCAGGCAATGAATTGCGGCCTGAGGTTTCTGCTAGGCAGTGACTTATGACCTAAGGTTTCTGCCAGGTATTAAGATACAACGTGCCGAGGTTTCTATCGGGCATGTATCGAAAGAGATAGGGCATGCTTGCATCACGATATTTGTGCAATGCATTACATTGTATTCTCTTGAATTGCCTCTTATTTGGATTGTTTGCCCTCCCGATGACTTGTACTTACTTGAAATTACTTGGTATTTCATTGATTATTGATTTGATTTTACCATCCTGAGGTGCTTATTATGGTAGTAGAAATAATGATAATTGTTCCTTGTGAGAGATACTTATAATCATTCATATCTTATTTGGCATTGTTGGCTGGGTTGCTGTAAATAAACTGTTTGTAGGTTGTAGTATCAGAGGGTGGTCGGAAGTCAAGAGCAGTCACTAGTTCTTTATACTTAGACCAGCCGAAGATGTTGCTGAGTACCGTTGTATTAATTGTTCTCATCCTTGTTTTTATGCACTTTTGTGTAGGTGCTGCAACGGACCAGTCTTGTGCTCTATGTCTTCAAACTTAGCTGCTTTTCCCGAGATCTTTAGAGATAGTTGTCGCTCATTCGCAGTCTCCACAGTCTCTATTGTTTATTTTGAAGTTCTTACCTTTTCTTGAAAGACTTTAAGATTTAGACAAACCTTGTATAAACAATTATTTAATGGCTTTGTATAGTGTTACCTATTTTTTTGGATTGTATTAGATGATTTCTGCAGTTTCTATGAATTATTACTTATATATATTATTTTTCGCTTTTAAATTGACTCTTCTTTTGATTAAATTGTGAGTTAAGCTAACCTGCCGAATTAAGAAGGTAGGTGTTATCACGCCTAAATTCAAGATGTGACATTTATATATTAAAAAAAATTAGCCCCAAGGGAATAAATTTAAATTATTTATGAAAATAAACAAACAGGAGTCAAATAGATAGTTAAAAAGCTAATCTGAATACATAAATAACTATTACAAAACTTATATTTTGTTCAACTCTACATCAAGATTTAGGGAGGTTTGTTGGAAGGACTTGACTTAGCTAGAAAAATATTCCTTTAATATGCAGTGGAATTTTTTTTTTTAATATATATATAATGATAAAAAAAATAGATATCAAGAAGGTACAAATTTCTATTATCTAAAGATTCTAAACAGGCCTAATAACAAGGATGAGATACTATTAATTCACTTGTTATATTTCTAAGAAAGTTATGTACCAGTTTTCTAAGAGATACAAAATTATTCTTAGAAATTTATTTGGAAAGTACCAATTGTCTTCAAGAAGATAATTAATGCATCCTTTGCCAAGAAAAACAAAAAAATATTAGAAATATTGGAAGCATACGAATAATGCGGAGGCGAGGCAGGTGGTTTCTACAAATTTAAACAAAAAACAGAAAAACTAAACATAGTGCTCCATCCATTATTAACTTGTCACATTAATTAAAAATAATAAATAATTAAAAATAATTTATTATAATATCCTTTAAATATAATATATTTTATACTCTGAAAAATACATTAAATAATGAATAGTATTTAATAGAATAGTAAGGTAAAATGGACAAAATGAATAGATTTCATTAAATTTTCAAATTAAGCAATTATTTATAGTTATTTGACAATCACTGTTGAACTGAGGAAGTACAGAAAATAGAAATTTAAACTAACAGAATTAAACAAATAAAGTGTAAATACATAAATATACCAAGATTGTATAGTTGCCGGTTTGTGTAAAAATTCATTTCAAAATAGTTGTCAAATTATATAATTAAGAAATAATTAATAATTTTTTTTAATTTACCCTTAGTAATAAATATGGAGAAATATTATTATGGTATAAGGAGAAAAAATATTAATTAAAAATAAATAATAAATAAAAATAATTTAATTAAAATATATTTTATTATTTTTTAAATAATTGTAGAAAGTCCAAACCTTTCAATTATTTTGGAATAGGACTTTCTTAACTTTGTACAAAGATGTTTAAAATACTTGCAGCATCAATAGCTCAATCTTTTAATTCTTCACTTCATTTTTGAGGGATCTATCTCAAAGAATATTTTCACATATAATTAGAACTATACACATAAACATAGGGGGAAAACAGACACCTGAAAATATCTTAATTTAAAGTTTTTATTTTTATTGTATAAAAAGAATATAGTAAATTTTATGATAAGTTAAAAATAACAAATCAATCCAGGTTGGAGTCTTTCGTGGGCTTACACAAGTTTGCTCTGCCCCCTCCCGTTTGCCATTGGCGGACTTCATTGTTTTTGTGAAATCTGAAAAGAAAAGAGAATGCATTAAAATTGAAGAGGATCATGTGTCCTTTTATTAAAATTAAGTATAATGAAAAAGGGTCTTTTAAATTATTTACTTAAATGGAAGGGCGCTAGAATTCTTTTATTGAAAAACAGCTGGTACCCTTGTCGATTAAAAAGAAGAAAAGCAGGCGTTGGCGGATTGGCAGGGATCAAAATGGTGGTGAGATTGAGGTTGTCTAGGTTTGGATGCAAAAACAAACCTTTCTACAGACTAATGGCTGCGGATAGCAGATCTCCCAGAGACGGCAAACACTTGGAAGTACTTGGTTACTACAATCCTCTCCCAGGTAACGCCACAATTTTGCCTTATGCTATTCTCCTTGAAATATTGAGATGAATATCTTGTATTTGTACAGGTCAAGATGGAGGCAAACGGATGGGCCTTAATTTTGACAGGTTGAAGTAAGTAAATTTACAAACTTGTTGTTCTTTTCCCATTCAGATTCACTCTTGTTAAAAAGTGAACCCTTTAGGCTGAAGCCTTTTGTTGTCTGACGAATAATATTGTAACACTACTTTTAGGGAGCTGCTGATTCAACGCAGCAATTTTAAATGTTTTTCTAGGGTGCAATTTAAAGTGTTTTGGGTAATTTCTTGGGTGACTATTACAGATATGTATAACGGATCAAAACTAAGCTATTTGAAATGAGTTATGGAGGAAATTGTATGGAAAAGATGCAACTGGAGCTAAGGAGGTTATGGACCAATGTAGTTATGTTGGTGAATGCAATTGAGATTCATTGAACATATTTAGTATTAGAGACCAGAAGCATTATACCACTGTATCCCCTTATATTCTTTATCTAACAAGTTTTTACTTATCAAAGAAAATTATAATTATGAGTACTTGGGCTATAATTTTCTTATGAGATATTTGTGTCTAACCTTTGTTGAGAGTGCGACTAGCTGAATGCTGGCTCGCTTGATTGAGATGCATCTTTGAGAAACAAAATTCATCTGGTTGAACTGGTACAATATGCTAACTCATCTAGGAAGTCATTAACAGTCGCTGTTTGACCTTCTTGAATTTTTTGTTTCTAATAGAGAGGGTTTGTCTTCTTTAGGTTGTAGGAAATAGGAATGATGTTCTCCTTTCACAATAATGCCTATAATAAATGATTCTCTGCTGCACCTATTAGCTTCGAGTGGCAATGACTGGAACTTGTTTGGCTGCAGATGGGGTGAAACATCAATGAGTGTTGTGTTTGCTATATTCAAAGATCTTATCATTTTTATTCTCTTGTTTATTCTATTATTATGTACATGGACCATAAACATGATAAAATGGTTCATTTGTCGAGTTTTCTGGATGCAAACATTATTTAATATGATTTGTGGACTTGGTTTAGTGATTTAGGAGTGTGTGGCTGTGATTTTTGAGTTGTTAATTATATGCAACACTTAAAGACAGATTAAGAAATTCCTTTCTATTGATTGCATATCAGATGACTTATAACCTATTGGCTAGTAAGAAAAAGATGGTGCCTAGTACTGTGGGGGGAACACAAAGTGCTTGATCACTTGTGCATATTGATTCGTACAAGACTGCAGCATAACTAATAGTATGATAAATCCCGAAGCTGATTTACGTGTTTCCTGTTTATCAGCTTGTGGCCACTCAAGTTTTAGTCTTGTGCAAAGGTCCAAAAGGAAAATAGTGCTCAAATGGTTGTATTGTGACTTTGCTGTAGTTGTTGCAAGAACCAAAGCTTGTAGGTTCTTGTACTCTTAATCCTCAGATAGTTGTCATGATCACACAATCATGTGTTCTTTACCCGATATTTGTGGTTCTGCAGGTATTGGTTGTCCGTTGGTGCTCAGCCTTCAGAACCAGTTCAACGTCTTCTTTTTCGAGCAGGCGTATTACCACCTCCACCTATGTTGGCTATGGAACAAAAAAGCGGTCCACGGGACACTCGATTAGTTGATCCTATGACTGGACGCATCATGACATCTGAAAGTTTCAATCCAACAGTTGGTGCTGAAGTTGATGAGGACAAAGATTAGAATCTGACTGGTTGTATTTTGTACAACTGCCATTTGGAGATCCTAGTTTTTAGTATGTGACAATTGCAGCACTGATGTTTGTTGCTATGTATCACTGTTTGACACGTGCAATCTTAGAATATGTCATCTTCAAAGATGCCTGATTACGTCTCAATTTTGTCTCGTCTTGCTGAAGGAGTATATCTTAACCATCTATGTTTAAACAAAACAGTACCAGTTGGATGTGAATCTTCATCGTTGTGCTCTATGCATTTCCTTACTTTTTTGCTTTGACTTAACAAAAGATCAGTAATGAAGAGCATTCGTAGTAATAAACTTCAGCAAGTTTGGGATCTAGAGGTAATCTATGGCTATATTCAACGAAATCTATACTATAATAGAAATGTGAGAAGATGCTGTTCGACATGTAAGTGTTATGTCAATGCCTAATTTCTACAGACTATTTCAGTAATTTCGTCTTGTGAGTTGCTGCTTGTATACATGGATTTCATTCCCATAGGCAGCTCATATATGTCTTAGATGCCTCCTTTTCCTTGACCTCAGCGCGTATCGCTTGATCTTACTTTCAGTCAATCTTCTATTATTGTGCAGTCTATGCACTCTGCTGTTTTTTCTTCTCAGGTTGCTGTTTCACCTTTCTGGTTGGCAGTTTCTTCAAATTATTGGAGTCTTAAGTTGTTTTTGCAGACAATATCGTGACTTTTGGAAATTGGTACTTTTGATGGATAAATTTCCTAAAAATTTTGTTCTTTAGGTCCTGAAGTTGTGGAATTGAGTTTGTTGTCTTGATATGGAGATTAGAATGGCACAGTCCTTTGTGCTGCATGTTGAAATTTTAGTCGATTGATGGTGGAAGTTAATAGCTAATCCTGGAAATTCATCTGAGCTGTAATTTTCGATTTGGCACTGCAAGATCAACATCATAGTTTCACCAAAATTAATGAACTGTTTGGAGGTGATTCTTACATATTTATTTTTGTGAAGTACTGAGCAAAATTCTCTGTACACCTTTTACTTCAGGAGATTTTATATATCTCTTGGACAATATCAGAAAGTTCTTTTGATTTCCTTCGAAACAGAAATGGATAGAGCTTACATAATCCATGGATTTCTTTCTTTTCTTCTTGATTTACAGCCTTTAGCTGCAGATGCAAATTACTGATGCATCTGCTGCTATGATTTGTCTCATATTCTCTGTTTAAGGTTTCACTTTATGTTGATAATTGTTTGCTCCTGTGCACTTTCAGCACTTCGGATTCGGCGCATGTCTGCAACATTTCGCGCTTCAATTTGCTTTCAGTTTTGGTTTCTGTGTGCTGAATATTTCAAGTCCCGTGAATAAAACTTTTCTGTTGGCTTTCATTTTTCCCTTTTAGCGTCTTTGCATTGAGATGTCAACTCTCCAAAATTTATCTTCCTCTTGAATGGCAGTATATCAAGATTGATTTGCTTATTTTGGAGATTTCAGTCTCTCTAGAATAGTTATATTGTTGTCGTTTATCATTGTTACAGGTTTGTTTGCTTTATTCATTTCAGATATCTGTGATCGTAGTTGCACGCACTTTTGAATTAAAAGGTAATTTCTGCGTAATTTTGTTTTGTTACGTGTATATTGTATATTGTATATTGTATATTGTATATTGTATGTTTATTTGAATTGATTCTGTGATACGTACCGCATTCCCGCAAATTAGAACTTGATTTATCCTATAACCATAGTAAATTATATTAAACATGTAGCTTAGGGGAATGTTCTGCTTCAGTAGTTTCTCAAGGCTGGGGGAATAGAGTAGCGGCAGCCGCAACATACTTGAATGACAAAAATATTTTAAATTTACGAAAAAGCTGAAACGACTCCTAATTATTAATTAAAGGTGATAATTTTAAAATTAGTATTGATGACATTAATTTTAAAATATTTAAGTTTTATTATTTACATAAACAAACTATCTTTTTTCCCGACCTGTCTTCTATCCCATCCCCGTTTTACTACCGTTACCACCACAACTACCTCCTCCCTCGCCATCACCACCATCACTTTCTTCTCTCCACCACCATTTCTTTCACTTACTTCACCATCACCACCTCCTCTATTCTTCCTCCACCTCTTCCGCTATCACTATCACCATCTCCTGCATCATCATCACCACCTCTTCCTCTTTTATCACCACCACTTCTTCCTTCACCATTACTATTATCACCCTCATCATTTGACATCACTACCAGCACCAGCACTAGCACCTCTTCTTCCACCACAATCACTATCTTCTTCGTCAACTCCTCTTACACCCTACTTTCTCTTAGAAAATTAAGCAACTATTGAAGTTATTGTATCAACTGTAATAGTTGTTGCACCAACTATCAAAGTTGGCAATAATTATAACTAAGGTAGTTGTTGCATTGTTATTGCTATAATTATGCAGTAACTGTTCAACATTTTCATTATCTACAATTATCGCCAACTTCAATAATTACTGCAGCAACTATTATAATTGTTGCAGCAACTTCAATTGTCACTCAAAAAATAAAAAGAAGAGACTAAAAATAAAAAATAAAAACAAAGAAAAACATGATAAAAAGGATGAATATGTAAATGACGACGGTGAGATAATGAGAATGATAAAAAAGAAAATGAAGGAAGATAGAGATAGAAAAAACAAGAAAGAAGAAGACGGAAGAAGAGAAAATTAAGAGAGAGAGAGAGAGAAAGAAAAAAACTAGTAAGAAAAATAAAAAAAGATAATGAAAAAGGAAAGAAGAAATTAAATTTTAATATTTTAAATGAGAGAATTTTTTGAAATTTTTTCTAAAATTTGAATACACATTTTAAATTTTTTAATTACTTTAATCAAATTCATATTTTATTTATTGACATCATCCTTTTTTAACTCCGTACTTATTTGTAAACTTTCACTCAATCTTTTCGCTGGATATGCATCATAAAAAGATCTAAGCCCTGAAAAAATACATGTTGACAAAAGGGTTGCGCGGCATGTAAACATTAATATTTATAATATTAAATATTTTAATAAATTTTAAATCGCACATCACAAATACATTATCTCGTATATATCAACAGATATTTTATATCGAATTTTTTATATAAAATCATAAATATACTTAAATATTTACAAATATATTTTACATGAAATTATAAATGTATTGTTAGCTAATATAAAATTTAATTTTTCGTAATTATGATAAATTTCTGGCTCTCAAGTTAGACTGGATAGATTGATGTCGCCTAGCAAAAGGAGGCCCCTTTAGCCCGAATTAAGGGAAGTGTTTGCACTTTCGCAGAAAGGTTAAGCTAATTCTTCTTTTGTCATGTGTGTTTCTTTCCTGAGTGAAAGGATTTGTGTTCTCTATATCGTTCTGTTTTTGTAAGTTGAACTAATTCTAAGTTAAAGAAAGAAGATTTTGATGGTAGATTAATGAAGTAAAAACTGTTTTTCGTTTAGACTCTTTCCCATTGGTTGGATATACCAAGAAATATGTATCATATGATAAGAGTTATCAAGATTTAAAATCAATATGTTTAGCCGAAAAATTAAAGTCTAAAACAGAAAGTGAAAAGGATAAACCAAGAGTTGTGTCAAAGAAAGATATATGAGACTCGATGACGGTATACTTTACATTATACAAAGCTAGCTGACCACTTGGGAAAATCATGCAAATTGAGCACTCATTCATTTGCTTTTCAAACAATCTAGCCATTTTTTCAAAGTAGTCGGATGTCAATTCTGAGGTACTTCTTGAGTTGTTAAATTCATAGGTAGTTCTTCAACCTCTATTCCTTTTCCTTCCTTGTTGGTTTGGTCTTATGTTGGACCAATCTAGTCTTAAGAGTCGCTATAGATGAAAAACCCTGCACGAATCGCCTATATAGATAGCTAACCCAACAAAACTACACACCTTAAAGGGAGTAGTAGGACGAGATCAATCACGAACGGCTAAAACCTTCGCTGGATTTATGCTGGTACCAGCTAAAGATACAACATGCCCCAAGAACGCGAGAATTAAACCAAAAAGCACACTTTGAGAACTTTGCATAAAGATTCTCAGTCCTCAAAGTTTGGTGTACAACTCTCAAATGCTCCTCGTGCTGCTCCCGATTCCAAGAGTAAATTAGGATGTCATCAATAAACACAATCATAAAAGAATCAAGGTACGGTCTGAAAACTCTTCTTAGAGAATCCATAAATGTGGATGGGGGCATTAGTCATCCCAAACAACATAACCAAGAACTCACAGTGTCCATACCGGATTCGAAAAGCAGTTTTAGGGATGTCCCTATCCTGAATCCTCAGCTGGTAATAACCCAAGCTCAAGTCAATTTTCAAAAATACCGCAGCACCCTGTTGCTGTTCAAAAAGTTTGTCAATATTCCTGCACTCACAGCTCCCTTACTATCAATTGTCCATTTTTCATTATCCAGGTCCATCTCCATTATCAGGATCAAATGGGGTACTAGGAGGAGTTTCTGGCATGTATTTCCTAGCTTAGTCGAGCCTAATAGTTTAACCAATTTTGAAAGGGATCATCATAAGACTGACGACGACAAATGATACTTGTTCTTAATGGTAACCCTATTCAACTTTTTATAATCAATACACATACACATAGTCCCCTTTTTTCTTTCACAAATAACACTGGAGCGCCCCATGGTGAAACACAAGGTAGATAAAGACTTTAATAACCAGATCCTGAAACTAAACATTGAGCTCCCGGAGCTTTGCTGGAGCCATGCGAAAAGGTGAAATAGTAATAGTCCTAGTGCCCGGCTCAATCTCTATAGCAAAATCGACAACATACTCCAGAGATCAGGCAACTCATTAGAGAAAACATTAAGAAATATCTAACAACGGGCACAGACTCAGGGGAAAGAGGATCAACACTGATGTCATGGATATAGGCTAAGTAAGTTGTACAACCCCTGGCTAAGAATCTACTGTCCTGCATACTAGATACCTCTGGCACCGAGGAGTAGCGATGGGACCCTGCCATACCAATGGAGGCATATCGGGCACAGATAAGGTCACAATCTTAGAGAAAAAAATCCAGGACCACGTAATGAGTAGATAACCAATCCATGCCTAGAATCATATCAAAATAAATCATGTTCAAAGCCACAAGATCAACCCAGTGTCCAACCTTTTTCAGTCATAACACAATCACAGTGAATTTGATCTACCACTATAGGTACACGAGTAGCCAAAGTCACGGGCATAGTAAAGGCTCATATGGAATGCCCAACTGGGGTGCAAAGTACATATACACATATGAGTATGTAGAAACAAAGTCAAACAATGTCAAGTCAGGCTAGTGATAAACAAATAATGTACCCGTAACCACTATATCGAAAGTTTGCTCGGTCTTTATCAGGTATGAAATAAAACTGACGGTGCCTAACGCCATGCTGACCTCCTCTTTTGTCCCTTCCTCTGCCCTTTTGTCCCCTACCACAGCGCCTTAGGTCACTTCCCAACTACCTCTAGCTAGCAGCGGTACTTCTTGTAAAGGCTCGACAACTTATGTTGCTGGATAAAATAGCCCCATGCCATGCACAATCTCTAACATAGTGATCCATCACACCTAAAGCAACCACAATACCTGCGTTGACTGGAACTATCAATTGAACTACCCTGGGCTCTATAACCCTAAACCCTAATAGATGTAGTCTACTAGGCTATCTTTGGTAAAACTTTTGTGGCTTCTACTGCTGAGGTGCACGTCTATCATTCCATCTCCTATAAGATCGAGACCCACTTAAATCGCCCTGGCAGCGTTGCCTTTCTTCGTCATCTCCTTGGGCCAAGCGACGATGCCTCTCCATGTTATGGGAGTTATCAACCACTGCTAACAATGGGATACCCTGAGCAAGTAATAACTCAACATCTGCCTATAACTCTAATCTCAATCCAACAGCAAAGCAACTTACCCGTTCAACCTATATCGAAATAATAGAAGCCCATACCTCGAAAACTATGTGAATTAAGGCTTATACTCAGAAACCTTCATTGATCCCTGTTGCAAGTTGACAAACTAAGATCTGAGATCTTCGCGAACACTCTAGGGAAAATACTGAGCTATGAAGACATCGACGAAATGACTCCATGCCATAGGTACAGACCCTACTAGTCTACTCTCTCTATATGACCTCCACCAAGACTTAACCCCCCTCTAACTGATACCCAATGAAATTGACTCCATGTGTCTCTCTCAAGCCCACGTCTGTAGCATCTTCTCGCATTCTGCAATGAAATCATAAGGATCCTGTCTAGAATCACAAGAAAATCTCAAAGGCCCGATACACATAAAATAATTGTGCATCTTTCGGTCCTTGGAAGTCATAAAAGAAACTATAGGCTGAGGCTGGGTTGGTAGCTAAACTGGAAGTACCTCTAGAATAGGATGTTAGGGAGGGACTATGGATGCCACTGGTACTGGCTAAACTAGACAAACTGGGGCACCCTGTGCTGCTCCCTGGGATGAATTCTGATCCTCATTAGTGGGTGGCCTATCGAACATAGGATCATGCGCTGCCACATGTCTCTAAGTACATTATTCGAAGATGGATGTATCCTTGGTAGAGGTAGATGTGCGGGTGCAGGCTCATTCCGATCAACTCTATCTCAGCCTCTCCTACGGGCGCTAGCTCTACTCTGGCCCCTAACTAGAGCTCTCTGCAGAGGTGGTGGAGCATCATTACCTCCAAGTGATGACTGCATACGAACCATCTGTGGAGGAATAGAACTAAGATGAGTAACAAAGAAACTACTGTAAATCACGCAAGAAAGAGTTAACAAACATCATCCCTATAGAAGATCCCTATAGCCTCCCGAAGATAGGATACAAACATCTAGGTACCGATCCGCGGGACTCTACCAGTCTTCTGATCCTACAGTCAGAGACATCCATGATCCTAGATCTTTAGTACCACTCTGTTAGGACCCATAAATAGATAGCATAAAGCAAGTAGTGGTGGACCAGTACCAAGAGTTCAAAAGAAAAAAGAAAGGAGATGAATAGGAGAAATAAAAGTAGGACACGAAAATAAATAACTAAACATAACTCCCCAAAACCTAGTATCATAGGTGTAGAGCATCTATATATAGAAAGTACAAAATACAAGACCTTTTCAATTATAGTCAATATCTTATTACGAGTAATTTTGACAATTTCAGGAGAAAAAAAACATTTACCTATTAGATGGATGTTGCCACAATAGGGAAAAGCCACAAAATATTTATCCAGGGCTTAACTAGGATAATTCTGGGACTGGAAGGAAAACTGGTCAGCAAGGATGCCAACTGTTCACTGAAATCTCTCAGAACCACACTAACTACTTTGCATAATCGTGTCTGCTCTGCTGGCTCGTACTAGGATCTACATCACATAAAAGTGTAAAAGTGTAGCATGAGTAACAAAACAACGGATGCCTAGTAGGCATCATAAGATGACTAGGAAAAAGCAAGCATGAGCAATGTAAAGAATGATCAACAACAAGTAGGACTATGATACATATGTATAGCACAAATAAGGGTAACTATAGTAATATCTAGTAAGTGCAGTGAAGGATCAACTACCGGTGGGTGCATTACCAGCTAACAAGTATAAAAGAGGGTTAATATCATGGTATAAACCATAAAATAGGGGCCATAAGCAACTCATGACCAAACGCGACAAGTACCGCATCTCCAACGTGACTAGCACAAGGAAGGATCAATAAGAGAGTACAAAACCATCAATAAGCTAACAATAAATACAATAAGTGCATGAATAGTACTAGTCAGAGATAGAAATAAACAAATAAAGTCTACTAACAAACAAACCCTACCAGTACCCCATTCTACCGGCAGGTACACTCAGGCAACCAAGTAACCTAACATGTACTCCATGTTTAAGCCTTGAAGAGCACAACCAAACGCAAAAAGATGTAATGTATATGTGTGATGATAAGTAAATAGTGTTCGTACGCACCCTCTTCGGTAAAGACTCTTTCATGAGTGAACCCACAGAAGTTTGCCCCTATACTTACCCAACCTACCTATTGTCATGCAACATACCCCAGGTATAGAGACTCAGACCGAAGGGTCCATGAAGGGATCCAATCCTACGCACACAAATCCTTGTAAAAAACCAACCAGTTCCATAGTTATTAGGGTCAAAGGGACAAAACTTAGGCTTAGCCTGTAAATATCTTTGTGGAAACTTATGTCCAGCCATGTAGGGAAAAATCCAAATCTCGGTAAGACCCAACTTCTGCCATGTATCTGATATCCAGGAATCACTGTGATGGTGAGAAAATAGCCTCATATGGTGTAAGTAAAATAACTCTATACTGCGTATAAGTACAGTCATGACAAATATAAATATATATGAAATTAGTTTTCGGTTATTACTCTATCAAAATCAAGTTACCTTTTAAAACTTTTAATGCATGCTCTCTACACAAAACCAACCAATAGGCTAAACTGGCCTAAAGATGCTAACTGAAATTTATAGAATGGTTGCCCAGCCCTAGTCATAAGGTACATCATCTCCTAGCCCAACTACGAACTCAAGCCATAGAAAATAGCACCAAAGATGCCACAACTGACCAGACAGCACCCATTATGGGCCAATTACATACCCATATAAGGGAAGAGATGGAGATATCATAGGTTAGTCCAACATAACTCACTCCCAAGCTTGCACCGGTCTAGGGCATGATATCATCACACAGGGATGCCAATTACCCAGCATAACTGTATTTGGCTATCTATGGCCCAAAGGGTCCGCACATGCTCTAATCACACACAGCAGCTCAGGTAGAACTAATCAACCCAGCCTAAATCAGGGGATAATTGCTAAGCTCTAATTACTAGTATAATTCCCTCCCCGATCTCACTAGGTTCCAGAGTCAGCGTATAATAATACTCATCAACGATGTTACTCCTTCCCCAGCCATACTACGTTCTAGAGTCAGCGTTGAACATACATGTAGGGAAATGTATCCCCGGGGTTATTAGTTAAGCTACAAGTCAGCTAAGTAAGCCATAGGCCTAAAGAATAAGCATATCACGGAGCTACTAGTAACCAAAAACCTGAGCTGGCGCTTTGCCATACATATACTACACTGATACTCAGTCTGAAGAAAGTAGACCATAGGCTACTTGGATTCCTGCGATATCCTCGAATAGCATGCCCAATATTCAGAAATCACGTACGAAGCTCGATATCATGTGAGCTAAAAAAATAACCCACGTGCCAAGACGAGTAAAACAAGACCCATATTGCTAATAAATAGTGGGGTCAAAATCCAAACTAAAGACGAGTCTATAAACCCTAATAGCTCGGAAAAAGAAAAAATTTATACCAAAATAGAGAGCACATCATACATCATGGTATAAAATAGGGCCCAAACTAATGGTAGAAATTGAAGATATAATCCCAGGAATTTTATGTTCAATAAAAAACTTAATAACTAAAACGAAAATAAGGAATTACCCGGTAAAAATAAGAGTAGAACTACCAAATAGAGTTTCTAAGGATTAAATTTGCCTAAAACCTATTCAATATGCTGATATAAGAGCTGGAGGTTGAGAGAATTCTGAAGAAAGGGAAAATTTCATCCAGAAAATAAAGAAAAAGGCATTTATATAGACTACTAGGCAGTGATGCGATTTCTCCCTACTAGTGCCATCACGCTGAGGGTGGTAAATTGGGAACTAAACGATCACATTGCGTTAGCACAATCAAACTAAAAGGAAAATCTGAACATTGGCGTAATTGCATCCTACTATCGTGAACGCGTTGAGTACTGGTGCTGGAGTTCCAAAAATAATCTAAAACTGATACAAAATGGAAACGAAGTCCTATTTCAATAATTCATATATAGAATATTTATGTAATCGATATTCCAAACTCAATAGAAGAGACAAAAAGATGATCTGGGCTCGTATAATCCGAGTACACCTGAAGGATCCATAATTAAAAGTAATCAAACTATAAAACTATTAGGGGCCCAACCTATCGATCCCAACAAGTTATGAGTGACTTGAGGCAGTTAAGGAAGGCTCTAAGTACAAAAGAATCGTGAGAATGCAAAAATAATCTTAGAGGTTTATTAAATTTCAAGAGGTTGCGTCTATATAGTTTGTGCTTGTGTTGAAGTCTGATACTTTGTATGGTTCTATTGAAGTATAGGATACATTGAGACTTGTCTACCAAAATTCAGAAACAAGCTAATTTATTTTACGATTGGGTCATTTGGTAGCTGGTTTGGAGGTAGATTATGTATGGTTTTAACTACTGCATAAGTAGTGCCTTGTTTGGTAGCTGGTTAAGAGGTAAGTTGACCATATATAAAATTAATATGGTATTCGGTTCGCCATTTTGAAAATCATATAACTAATAAATGTATCCCATCCATCTCAATTTATCTGTTATGGTTGCTAAAAATAGTTGTTCAAATTAATTATCATTTAGAAGTTCAAGGAACAATTAACTATGGTCTGAAATTATCTCTAATTTGTTGCTTAGCTAAGTTTTCAGGGATTTCTAATTTTTCTTTTGTTATTAGTGTTGTAGATTTTGGTAGAATATGATCAATTATTAGAATCATTTGACTTTAGTTATTTTGAAGTTTTTTGTCTGTAGCAGTAGTACAAAAGATGGTGTTTTTGCAACATTAGAAACTTTTACATTGTCACCTATAAGGCTTTGGTCTAATGGAAAGAGTGCATCTTGTGATGCGTAGGTTAGGCACAGACACGATTTTAAACCCTACATAGACAAATATTTAGTATTTTCAGTAAAGAAGACTTGCTGGGTGGATTTTTTATCCATTAAATCTCGAATCTTGTTGAAATTTCCTTATTGTTCAAGGATTATCAGAGATATGTTGCTTTGGATCTATAGCTTCCAATTCCTTCTTTGAAGTGTCTACTTAACATGTCACTAGCAAATATTGCTAAGTAGAACCTTGAATGTATGATTCCTTGAGGTCAATTTGTCAAAATTTCAAAAAAAAATTCAACTTCTAGTTCTTTTCTTGTCTTGCCCAAAAATTTTCTTTGTTTTCATTAAAAAAAGGCTCCCTCGTGGAAAGGTTATCTACATTCTTTTTAATCCCGCTTTCCCTAGGTCTGTCTAGTGCATACATAGAGCTAATTGCTTTCTTCATCTTGTTTGGTTTTAGTCTATCTAGTGCTTTTCGATTGGGAAAACTTGTTCTTCTTCGCATAATTCAATGAAGTTCTACCAAATCGAGAAACTAAAATAAAGGTTAGCTTATAGAAATTTCAAGTGACATAATTTCTCTTATACGAGAATCGTTCTTTTATTTCAAGTGAAAAAGAAGCTCGCTTCTTGAAAACTGAAATGCATGTAGTATGTATCATCACTGAAGCAAAAGAAGAAGAAAACAAAGCACACACTAATTTTTATATTGGTCTCGTACGGCTTTGATAAATAATATTAGTTTGAGATGATTAACTCGTGATACAGTGCACGAGTTTTCAACCTCATCTGATGGAGACTGTGATGATGATGAAGCTTCATTTCTCAATATCTCCAAACAATGACTTGTGTTAAAATTAGAGGCATTTTACCAAATTTCAAACTTGATTTCATTATATGAGTTGAATTGTCACTAGACTCCCATCAACCTTTCTATCTAACCTCATTAATGTTGTCTAATAAAACTTTTGATTGACGACTGTTTCTTCTATCAAACTCGTTAAACCTATCACAATATTCATTTACATTGTTTCATGCATGTGAAATAACTAGTTATTCACCTTCACTTAATTCTATACTAGAAGTCCTAAAATAATCTAGACTATTGTCGTTGGATGGAAAAAAGAATGTAGAATCGTTCAGTAGGTGAGAAAAGAGCTATTTTAATATCTATAGTGCATTCTTGAAGATTCTGAGGGATGCTTGAGAATATAAGTATGAATATATGAGTAAATAATTATAATGGAATCAGCGCGCATACATGCAAAAGATTTTTTAAACTTTCAGAGTGCATGAGTTTAAAAAAACAAAGCTAGTGAACACATTCAAGAATACAACGTCAATGCTGGAATACTTACTTTCTTCTTGTTGATTGATAATTATAATTATTTTTCATTCGATGTGGTCGTTGATCATTTTATGAATCCTACACACTTCATATAAGAGTAAGTGCACAATTCATTAATTACATGCACGAAACATTATAAACTAAAGCAACAATATCGTATCCTTATAAAACTAAAATAAAATAATTAAGTGTTTGATACAACAGAAAAGAATTAAATCAATTAGATATTTTTTAAGAATAGTTTTCCTAAATTATCACCAAATTTAGAGAAATTGTCATATAAATTTTTTTTTATTTTAGGATTACAATATTATCTAACTTTTATTATTTTTTTCAAAATATATTTAACACTACAAAAACACCAATTTCTCTTCTACTTGGAAATCATGTCATTTTTTTACAATACATTATTTAATTCATTTATACCAATCCTAGTTTTTTATCCAAGCCTCTATAAATTTGCATGATGTTATTACAATAGTTTTAAATAATTCAATTGTTGATGACAAATTTAAAACACAATTTTTTTACAAATACTAGATCAATGCATAATTTTCTGTATGAAAATTTATTAGTATTTTAGGTTTATAACTAAAAAATTTATTCTAAGTTTTTTAAAGCTGATCAAGAAAAAAAATACTAGATTTAGTAACAAAATTTTGCCATTGGCTTATGAAAATACATGCACAACAAATAAAGGCGTCCACTTAAGTTTTTAGAAGATATTAAATTATCGACGAAATAAAACAACTATTCTGAACAACACCTAAAAAACTTATGCCACTTTAGGAAATTTCAATAAAGATGTATATGATAATTATAAATTTAAAACACATCAAGTTGCATTACTAGATAATTGAGACAAATGCATTTTAAATTTTTTTAGAGAGATGCAAGAAATTTATCAACACTAGCAGTATATAGCTTTCTTCTCTACACAAATAATAGATACAAACACATAAGACATATTTCAGATAGCAGAAATATCTTATTCAAAAATAAAAGATAAACCCTATATTTTGAGAAAAATACTCTAGTACTACATTGAGTATTCAAATTATTTCACCTTCTACACATCAAAGATAAAAGAACCAAAGGAGAAAATTAAATTTTATCTCTCGAAGACCTCTTTGGTGGACATAAAAAAATATAGTGGTTTGACAAATGATTTTTTTCTACAGATTTATTGATTATTTCGTGAAGAATTGAAGGAGTCCTTATTTTTTTTCAAAGACCTGGAGGATTCCATATTTGGATTTTTCCTCAAGACTCTAGAGAAATGGATTATAAATTTTTGACCTCGTATGACTTAGATGTCTCGTATTTCTCGAAAAAAGAATTCGTTTGATGTGATTTGGTATGAGGTCTATGATATTGATGATATTAATATTTCAATCTTTCTTTCTTTTCTATCAGATATAAAGGGTTGTATGTCACGCCCTAAAATCAGGGGTGATCACACATATCTTTTACAAACCCGATAGGTTAGCCAAAACAATAATAACAAGGTAAAAGAGACAAGCAAACTTCAATAACATTAAAGATGCGGAAGTCACACAATATGTATATATAAATGCATATACCCCAATGGACCAGGTCTCCTTGTTCACAAACCTGTAAGAGTTCAAATACAATAAGCTAAAAGTATATGCAATATCTTTATAAAGTAAATATGTTGGAATAAAGTAAAGATAGGTGAGGCGACACTAATGAAGGGGTGATCAACTATCTCTAAATGACCTCGATATAAGCCTGCAATGGTAGGGAGATTCAATAAATACTAAGTTCTGGGCTCCGCACCTGTACAAAAGTGTAGAAAATAAAGAAATGAGTACAAAACAATGGTATTCAATATTATCCTCGGGTGGTTTACCTATAACTACAAAATAAAATCTCCTAATTCCCAACCAATCCTCTAATATAGAACAACCTACAACAGAGTTTGTACTACTACAGCAACCTAGATGACAGTATAAATCAGATATCAACAAAAATCACTAACATAAAGTAATCTCAAGTAAACATGCAACAATATATAATCCTAGTAAATCAAATAATGGTAATCTCATAAAGTAGTCCATAACAGATAATATCGAGGAGTCATCAAATATCATATAATATCAAATAATCAACAAGTATAGACTTATAGTTGATGCCACAAATAGAATGAATACAATGCAGTATGCATGTGACTTAATGCATGTCCATTTCCTGCACATACCTTCTGGCATTTCTCATTAGTCAGGACCCATATGGTACACGCGAGGTTCAAGTACTCGCAATCTCAAGACCCTAGATGAACCTCGGGCTATCCAATCTATATCTTCAAACCCTGGTAAGAGCCTCGGCTTGTCTAATTATATCCAGGACCTTCAGTATGAACCTCGAATTGTCTAATCTAACTTACTTTCGATAGCTCACAATATTTAGTCTCATATTCAATTATTTCAAGTGAGAAATTATCATATTCATATCATGGGAATATCATAAATTACATCTCAAATCAACCACAATGGCCTATCATGGGTTCCCAATTTCAAGATCAAAATGGTATATACAATTCATCGAGGAAATTTCAACAACAAATAAGTAATTAAGTTCCATTTTCTTATAAACATGTCCTTTGTCGTATATGGCTCAAGTCAAATAATTCACAACTCAATTCAAGTAATACAAAGTTCAACAATTTCATAGTATTTCCACATAAATTTTACTTATTCATTTAGACCTAATTTACATCAATAGTGTTAACACTGAACACTGATTCATCCCCAAATCATTAAAATTAGTAAGCAATCAGTAACTAATTATAAAAAAATCATAATAACCTTAATTTTCCTTAATTTGAAGAAACAACTCTCACTCGTGCACTTTACTCTTTCTTTGAGCCTTCGTTCGAGCGTAATCTAGTTACCAAACAAGGAATACAAGAAATATATACTAATTAACACCGAAAACCCAAGAAATCAATGTTTATGCACAAATTAACTCTGTACCCATGAGGTAAAGATCAAAACTTGATCGTAAAGTGATGTACTTAATATTAGGGGATGCTAAATATCAAGTATTATTGAAAATACATTCCATTTCATAGAAAAATTCTCAAGTTTTTATCAATTTTGAGTTCATCCCTTAACTCATTATTTTCGGGTTGAAAATCATGAAATTTTGATGTGAAATCACGATAAAGTAAAGTAGATTTGATGAAAAAATGATTTAGAAACTTACCTAAAGATTATTATCAAAAATCTTGATCAAGTTTTGTGAAAATACAGGTGCACATGCACCACAATCATGGCGCCCTGTCGCAATAGCGGCAGGCAGGCCAATAGGAAATAGTGCAATTGTGATCCAGTGGCGCGATCGCAGTGCACCACAATCCTACTTTTGAATCTTTTATTGTGCGTGTATCCTTGGAAGTTTCTTGAAATTCTCATTCATGGTTCTCACTCTTTTGCAGATGTCGCGCACACATTCTACCGCAGCTAACCAGACGATGAAGGCACCAGCCGAAGTGCCTATTCTAGCCACTACTACAGAGGGTCCATCAGTACCTGTAGCACCTGTTGTGGTACCAGCTGCAACACAGGCAACAAATTTTATTCCCACACTTGCTACAACACCGTCATTAGATATTCACAGTGTATTATGGTAGTTACTGAGGGCTGAGTGCCAGGGGAGGCCCTCAGATAGATAGGACACAACCAGCAGTCCTGACAGCATAGCCTACAGTGCAGACAGCACCTCCAGTTGTACCAATAGTTACTTCTACCCTAGTTCAGGTTCTGCTAGTGCCTATTATTGCTCCTGCTATGGAGCAGACTTCATTTATTACTAACTCAGAACAAAAGCTCCTAACTCGCTTCTTGAGGTTGGATCCCCCCAAGTTCACTGGAGCATCGGGGGAGGATGCGCATGAGTTTATGCTAAAGTACGGGGAGAGGTTTTCCAACATGGGAGTGTTGAAGACCCATGGAGTAGCCTTTAACACCTATTAGATGTGTAGTACTGTTAAGAAGTAGTAGAGGGTATTCTTGGTATGCAGACCCAAAGGTTCACCGCAACTGACTTGGGCTGAGTTTTATAAGGTATTCATGACGAAGTTTGTTTCCAGGGCTGAGAGAGAGCGCCTGAGAGAGTTCTAGAGTTTAGAGTAGGGAGCTATGTCTGTGACCAAGTATGAGGCCAAATTCCACCAGTTATCGGTATATGGGGTTGAGTTTATGCCCATCGAGGTAGAGAGAGTTTGCAGATTTGCTTGTGGGTTGAGAGATAGACTCCGCGAGGCAGTGGCCTTATTGGTTTCTAACGGCCGTCCCTTCCAGGCCGTAGTTGATCGTGCCAGCTCCATGGAAGCCCTCTATCGTGAGTTGCATCAGCATAATGAGAAAAATCAACGACAGTAGGGAGGTTATAGTGGGTCCCATTTAAGGGGTCGTGGTCAGTTTTATCAGCCACAGGGCCAGACTAGTAGACCGGTGCAGGCATCATTATAGGCATCATCCCCAGCTACTGTACAGCCTTATAGAGGTGTTAGTTCTTCGCAGCAGAGTGGGCATACAGGTTTTGGTAGAGGAGCTCGCCAAAGTGGGACATCTGGGCCATGTTATGAGTGTGATATTGTAGGCCATTATGCCAGATTTTGTCCTCAAAGGGGGCTTTTCAGCCTACTTCAGTACGGCCTAGCCAGTGAGAACAGTGCCTCTTCCAGCTAGAAGTGGGGCACATACTGGTCAGAGAGGTGGAGGCCAGCGTGGTAGGGTCGGTGGTCGTAATGGTGGTAGACATGGTGGTGATCTCTAGCTTTATGCTATTCTTGCTCGACCTGAGGCCAAGGCATCCGACGCTGTTATTACAGGTGTGATTTCTGTGTGTGCTATACCTAGGTCAACTTTATTTCACCCTGGATATACATGTTCCTATATATCGTCTTAGTTGGCACCCAACTTGGGATTGCCTAATAATTTGATGTCTGTGTCTATGCGAGTTGCTACCCCAGTAGGGGATTCTTTAGTAGTGGATCGGGTGATTCGATCTTTTTTGATTTCTGTTAGTTGGATAAACACATGTGCTGATTTGATGTTGCTAGATATGGTGGATTTTGATATCATACTAAGTATGGATTGGTTATCTCCACATCGTGCAGTTTTGGATTATTATGCCAAGATTGTTACATTAGCATTGCCAGGGTTATCTCTGGTGGTGTGGCAGGGTTCTATTAGCCGCGCACCGACATGTTTATTTCATGCCTTCAGGCTAGGAGACTAGTAGGGAGGGGGTGTCTCGCATATTTAGCTTATGTTCATGATGTGTAGGTTGATGCCCCTACTCCTGAGTCAGTTTTTATTGTATCTGAGTTTCTTGATGTATTTTCAACAGACCTACTAGGCCTACCACAAGAGCGTGATATTGATTTTTCCATTGATTTAAAGCCGGGCACTAAGCCCATTTCTATTACTCCTTATCGTATGGCTCCTACTGAGTTGAGGGAGATAAAGGTTTAGCTTTAGGATCTATTAGATAAAGGTTTTATTCATTCCAGTGTGTTACCTTGGGGTGCGCCAGTTCTATTTGTGAAGAAAAAAGATGGTACGATGAGAATGTGCATTGACTATCGGCAGCTAAATAAAGTTATTATGAGAAATAAATATCCTATGCCGAGGATTGATGACTTATTTGATTAGCTTAAGGGAGCAATGGTGTTCTCTAAAATTGATTTAAGGTCTGGTTATCATCAGTTGTGTATTCGCACGGAGGATATTCCTAAGACAGCCTTCAGGACCCGTTGTGGTCACTATGAGTTTTTGGTTATGTCCTTTGGGTTGACTAATGCCCTAGAAGCATTTATAGATTTGATGCATGGGTGCTTAAGCCCTACATGGACTCGTTTGTGATTGTGTTCATAGATGACATATTGGTGTTTTCACTGAGTAAGTCTGATCATGAGCAGCATTTGAGATTCATTCTCCAAACACCGAGAGAACATAAACTGTATGCTAAGTTCTCAAAGTATGAGGTTTGGTTAGAGTCCGTTGCATTTTTGGGCCATGTAGTGTCCAAGGATGGGATTAAAGTTGATCCAGTAAAGATCCAGGTTGTACGTGATTGGCCAAGACCGACTACTATTTCTGAGACTCACAGTTTTATAGGTTTGGCTGGATACTATCGGTATTTTGTCGAGGGGTTCTCTTCTATTGCAACACCTTTAACTAAGTTGACAAGGAAGGATGTTGCCTTTCAATGGTTTGAGGAGTGTGAGATGAGCTTTGCTAAGCTCAAAGACTTATTGACTTCAGCGCTAGTTTTGACCTTGCCAGTAGAGGGTCAGGGATGCTCCGTATATTATGATGCATCTGGTGTCGGCTTGGGATGTGTTTTGATGTAGTAGGGTCTAGTTATTGTATATTCTTCGAGGTAGCTAAAGGTGCATGAGAGCACCTACCCCACTCATGATTTAGAATTTGCAACGGTAGTATTTGCGCTTAAGATTTGGAGACATTATTTGTATGGGGTTCAGTGTGAGATCTTTACTGACCATTGTAGTCTTCAGTATATTATGAATCAGAAAAAGTTGAATTCCAGACAGCAGAGATGGATCAAGCTACTGAAGGACTATGATATCTCTATTCTACATCATTGGGGCAAGGCAAACGTAGTGGCAGATGCCTTGAGCTGGAAGGCGGTCAGTATGGGTAGCCTAGTAGCTGTATCGATCTCTGAGATTCCATTAGCAATAGAGGTCCAGTCGTTAGCTAACCAGTTGTAAAGGCTTGATCTTTCAGACCCCAAGTATATATTGGCATGTGTTGAGGCCAAATCTTCCTTGATAGACCAGATTTGAGGGAGTCAGTTCAAGGATAAGCAGTTGGTTGCACTTCATGGGAAGGTGTTATTCGGAGAAGCCAGCTGAGCTTCTATTGATGTAGAGGGTACGTACCTTAGGTTGGTGATTTGAGGTAGTTGATCTTGCGTGAGGCACATAGTTCCAAGTACTCTATTCATCCTAGTGCAACCAAGATGTATCATGACCTACGACAGTTGTATTGGTGGAGTGGAATAAAGAAAGACATTGATAAGCATGTTTCTAAGTGTTTAAATTGTCAACAGGTTGGTTTAATGAAAAGACTTCCTATTCTATCTTGGAAATGGGAGCGGGTAACTATGGACTTTGTTTCTGGGTTCTCGCAGACTAGCAAAGGTTTTGATACAGTTTCAATCATTGTTGATAGGATGAACAAGTCAGCACACTCATACCTACTCATTCCTCTTATAATGCTGAGCGTTTGGCCTAAATCTACATTTGTGAGGTAGTTAGATTATATGGGGTTCCTGTATCTATTATCTCTGACAGAGGCACCCAGTTCACTCTGCAGTTTTGGCATGCAGTTCAACGTGATTTGGGTACTGAAGTGCATTTGAGCACAACTTTTCATCTGCAGACTAATGGTCAGTGTAAGTGGACTATCCAGGTGTTGAAGGACATGCTGAGAGCTTGCATGATAGATTTTGGTGGTTCTTGGGATCAACACCTACCGCTGGCAGAGTTTACATATAATAATATTTATCACTCAGCATTGAGATGGCGCCATTTGAGGCATTGTATGGTACACGTTGTAGATCACCAATTGGTTGGTTTGATGGTTTTGAGGCTAGAGTCCAGTATACCAACTTATTGCTTGATTCATTAGATCAGGTTTTGATTGATTCAGGATAGGTTGAAAGCGGCCCAAAGTAGGCAGAAGAGCTATGCTGATCGTAGACTTCGTGCCTTGGAGTTTGGAGTTGGTGATAAGGTGTTCTTGTGAATATCACCTATCCATGGTATGATGAGGTTTGGTCGGCGTGGGAAGCCTAGTCCCAGGTATATCGGGCCATATGAAATATTGGAGAGGGTTGGTGATGTTGCTTATAGGTTGACACTACCTCCTTTGTTGTCAGTAGTGTATTCGGTGTTTCATGTTTCTATGTTGCAGCGATATATGCCCGATGAGTCACATGTTATCCGAGAGGAGTCAGTGCAGATGGATGAGAATCTATCTTTTGTTGAGGAGCCAATGAAGATTTTAGCGAAGGAAGTGAGAAAGCTATGGTCCAGGGAGATTCCAGTGGTTAAGGTACAGTGGAGTAACTGTTCGATCGAGGAATCTATGTTGGAGATCAAGAGTGAGATGCAGAAGCAGTATGCACAGCTGTTTGAGGCATCAGGGACAATCTTTTCCCATTTTTCCTTTCTTTTTCTTGACTTTCGAGGACAAAAGTCCTTTTCGTAGTGGATGTTGTAATGACCCTCATGGTCATTTATGATATATACATGACTTCTTGCATTCTAGAGCATTTCGGTAGTTGCCCTAAGTCATTTATGACTTGCTGGAACCGACAGTTTGGATCCCCGACGACTCGGTCGAGAAATATCTCAGATTCTCTATTTTAGAGCCTAAAACTAAGTACTCATTGACCAAAGTCAACTTTTCTTAAAGATGAGCTCGAAATTAATTTTGACAGTTGTTTTAGCTCCGAAATGCCAAACAAAGTCAAGATTGACCTTAAGTTTGTGTTTTGGAGGTTTCATTTGCAAGTTATCCGAATTTTTGGAATTTAGCTAAGTTTAAGCCTAAAAGTGGAGCTTGTGTGGTAATTCAATGTTCAGAGTGTCAGATTGTAATTCTGATGCTTCCAGCAGCTACGAAATGATGAATTTAGGCTAGATGTGGTATTGGTTTAATTTTTGTTCTTATCAATGCAATTTCAGGGTGTTGGCGAAAAGATGCATTTTTGACCCTTTTGGTTTGAGGGATCATTTTGAGTAAACGACCTCAAAATTCAATTGTGTCAATTTTGTTGAGTCCAGAATGATGTTTCCATGCTGTTTGCATATTTGGTTTGTCAAAATTGGTCTCCTTTTGAATCTCGAACCCTCGAAAGGGAATTCTGAAAGTTGCAGATTTTAATCTGCAGCTAGTGCAGATTTTTGTTCTGCGCAATCGCGGCGCTAAGGCACGATCGCGATGCCTATTTTTTCCTTTCCCTGCGTGATCACGACATTCATCACGTGATCGCGATTCATTCCAGGAAATTCTTCTTCATGATCGCGATGCCATCACGCGATAGCGATGCTTTGTGAATTCTTTCAGCGCGATTGCGGCCATAGGCCACGCGATCGCGAAGGGTAAAATGACTGGCAGTTTTATTTAAATTCCATCCGCAGCCCCTTTAGTTTTTACTCAACCTATATTACTTTCCTCCTCCATTTCAAAGAAAAAACCATTCTTAAACGCCATTCTAAGGCCAAGGAAGGTATTATCAACATTCTTCAATGATTCTTCATGAATAGGTGAGTTTCCTTTCTCTTTTTCTTCTTTATTTCCCTAATTTTTCCTCCATTAATGGCTAAAAGTTGGGGTTGAATAAATCATCCCATAACTTGATTTTTTTTGTATAATTCTTCGTTATTAGTATATACATTGCTCCTATGATCATTAACTCATCCAAATTCAAGCATTTTTATTGTAAAGATCAAACTTTTAAACCTTTTTTGGTTCAGTACTATCCGGGATGATTTGAAGCTCTTTCATTGCTCGTCTTGTGCTCAAATTTGAAGTACGGTTTCCTTGTGGCATTTGGAAACCCCATGGTGAATTTTGTTTGCTGTTCAACAAGACAGTCCTGCAAGCCTATTTTAGGCTTGATTTTGGGCCTAGTCCGGAACTTAGTATACATTGCACTGTTAGACTCGTATTAACTTATAGAATTCTTTGGCGTAAGTTTAAAATCATTTGGAGCACATTTGATATCAGTCGGAGTAAGATTTGTGGGTTTGGAAAGCCTTGTCGTAGGATGACAGTAGGTTCCGTGGGGCTATCTATGGGTTTATAGCTTTAATAATTATACTAAATAGTGTCCTTGGGTTGGGCAGCTAGATTGTATAGTACCCCTGTACCATTCCTTCGTCCTTTCTATGTTGATAATAATGTTTTGGCACCCGAGTGATATAGGGTCTGAGACTTAGTAACTGATTATAGATACCTGTGCAGGGCATAGAGTGTGGGCATTTCATGTTATATGTGTTGTGTGTTGTTGATATGTTGTGCATTCATGCCAAGGAGTGACTAAGCCTACAACTTCAATGAGAGTGCATTGGGGCTGGGTAGTATTACCTCCTGATTATGAGCCTTTATGGCTAGTGGATGATTTGATGACAGAATTTCGTGGAAAAAATAAAGATCTAAATATGAATTTATTAATAATAATACATAAGTAACTGTCTTGTACTGGTTTAGTCTCGACATGCTATCGAGCATCCGGTAACACTGTTTTACCTATTTTAGTCCAGGCTTTACCTCCTGGCATCGGGACCTACACATATATCTATTTTTACTACTAAATGCTGGAACTTGAGACCGACTCCATTCGACAGTGAGTACAACGCTGGGACTTTAGACCATTGTAGTGCAACAGTGAGTACATCTTTTTGACACACATGGTACTAGCGGTTATTGAGATATGATTACTGATGACCATAGGTGATACTACCACACACAGACTTACATCGGCATTGAGCGCCTTGATTTTTCC